>JAOVVI020000289.1:0-35613 GCA_028571085.2 Nepenthes alata
TGTCCTCGTTTTCTTGGGCATACTAATCTTGAATTGGCAACAAATTGAGACAAAAGATCTTTTGGTATAATTATTTCTTTTAGATGTGACTTGATCTCAAACGGATTTGATAAAACCTTCTCCACGGTTGGATTTTTTTACTTGGTTCTTCCCTTTCCTTCTCTTTGCTTTTTCCCAAGTTTGCAAGATTATCTGCTTTTGTGTTTATGTTCACTACATATCCATGCTGTAAATTGCAATACTTGGGATCAGATATACCGGGAATGTCTCTGGCAGGATAGGGGTTGATATTTCCCCCTGTAATTCTACAATATAGATTAGCAGTCTAGAAAGGATCATCTTTTCTTCCTTCCCTTACTTTCTTCACCGGGCCACTAGTCAATTTTGTGTTGGTTTTTGGGTCATTTTTATGTAAATTGCACACCCATTGACATATCATTTAGTGGTATGTTTGATGTTGTACAAAATTCACTCAATCTGACTTTTTTTTTTGAGTGGTATATGATAGACACATGTACCATCATGAGTAAGATTACGGCACTTGATGCGTACTTAAAAAACACACGTATGTGATTTTCCTAAGGAGTTGCACCTGATATGCATGTAGTTTGTTCAAATGAGTCACTCTTGATGTGCACACATTGGGCAATTGTGTGTCGGCACTGATATTAAAATTCCAACACAATTTTAGGGTTTTAAATGCGAGAATTTTGAGTTTCCTTCGTGCGCCAAAATAGAGAGAGAAAGGAAGAAAAAGGTGGTGTTCCATTCTCCGTCTACATTGAATACATTATTTTTGTTATTGAAAAGCACATTTTATAGGTTATTTTTTTCTCAGTTATTCTTATAGTATCTATTACTCGTGTTTTTATTACAATATATTGTATCATTGTATTGTTAGAGAATTTTACAAGGAGACTCATTGTATAGTAGATATTTTTCAGATTTATAGTCTCATAATTTTTTTCCTCATTCATAAAGTAGCTTTTCACATAAAATATTTTGCCTCATTATTGTGGTTATAGTTTCATGTATTATCGTATTATCTCATTGCGGGTCCAAACAGAGCGTTTAGAAATGATCCTTATAGATATTACTTCTAGACTTAGTGAGCAAAGTTTTAGCAACCGAAACCCAATATTTTGCTGGCAAGTTCTTGATAGTTTCATTTAGTAAAATTATTGAAAAAAAATAAACTGCCGATGATTCCACCTTGTAAGTTTCTCACGAGCAGCTTTAATGCAATATCCTGTTGATAATGCTGAAAATAGTGCGAGCAATCATAATTTGATATTTCTTCATTTAGCTAGTTAACTTGTAATTTGAAATAATTTCTCTTATGTTAATGCTCATTCAACTTGTTCTGATAATTTTTTCAGTTGAACATTTTATTTTGAAATATGACTTTATTCATAATCTTTGTGTGACTTCTCTTTTCTTACTCCTTTTTTTCCCATCAACTGAGTTTGTCCGTCTGCTGTTTTTTGTTTGCAGAGGTACATCAAGCAGCACAATCACGTTGAGTTGTCTGCTTTGGGGATGGGTATACACTTCAATATTTCCTTGTTTTGTTTGGTTATCGCTGATTTATCTGGGACAGTGACATGTCTTAGACTAATATATTGTTGCATTATTAAGTTTCTTGCTTAAACTTATATTTGTGGCTTTTACAGCAAAAAGATGTTCAGTTCCATTACTGCATGCAACCATGATCCGCTGTGGAGATATAAATTTGAAAATTCTCTGTTCCAGTGTTTTAGGATGGAATGTCAATTATTTCTATTCCCATAGAATTCATATCGTCCATCATTTCACTTTATAGATACTTGGACCTTGTTATTTTAATTATTGCTTTTATAAATTCTTCAAATCTTTTTTGCTCGTAAGTATTATATTTCATGGTACTAGGCTGCAATTTATTGGTTCATTTGCTGTTGTCATGCAACTATTTTTTATGACATAACTCTGCAAATCTTACAGCTATCCCCACTATTATCATAATTGCTGAGATCCTCAAAGCTAATGGTCTAGCTGTGCAGAAAAGTAAGCTATACACAATTTGATTGCTTAACCACATATTGACACCTCTGAAAACCGATTTTTCTATACTCGGGATTACTAACATCGATGGTTTAAAACTCCAACAGCCATTCTGACCTCAACTGTTAGCTTGAAAGACGAAAATAAAGGCCGTCTGGTCAATAAAGCAAAGGTAGATTTCCTCATCCTTTGTCTACGATTCACATTCATTCTTCTAGCACCTTCAACGTTGACACACTAGACATTCTGTTTTAAACCATGCAGCTCAAGATTGTGCTGGAGAAGAGTGATAAGCAGAAAAATCATGCTGACACTGAATCTGACTCGAACCCTACTGAGAACGAATCAAAGCTGGATGTTGAGAACGAGTGATTGGCAACACCATTTGATGTTGTGGGTTAGACTTACAAGTAGGCGTAAAAAAGTAGTTAGCCATTAAAGTACCAATTAGAGCTGCTGCTAGCGGTATGTAGCATATAGATTTTTCTTCCCTCAAATGCTGTAGAGTGAAGGTCCAGGACACAGTTGCTATTCATGAAATGACACTTGTATGATTGATCATGCTCATGATCAAGATACATATATGCATATTGCCCTTTTCAGTTCTATGGCACTGTTGTTGTAGTAACAGTATGTCTTCCACTGGCTTTTCAGTTTTGCAGTAGCTGCTGATCAAATGGCTTGTGGCATTGAACTATTAGTAGTAGATTAAAACTCTCGACTGCACTCAACCCAGTAGTAGTCCATTTACAGTTAGTGGAAAAACTTCATTGAGTAGTTAGAAAAACAATATTTACATCCTAAATGAAAAAAATCAATCAATATCTGATATACGGATAGATAAATAATGATATTGGATCTTCTGATAATACAATATATCACAATCTTCCTATATTAGCAATATATAGAAGGATTATGCTACCTTTTGACCTCTCGGATCGTCTAGCTTTGCATAAAGTTTCCCGAGCTTTGGACTTGGGGTACTCGGACGGTTCAATCCTTAGTAGAGGAGAGATGTTTTATGATGCAAAGTGTAGAAAGCCCCTCCATTTATTACTAGAAGGGAGGAATCAACAAGCATTAAATTGACAAGATTATGCATCCTAGTACTTGGTAGAGAATCACACCAAATCTTGCAAAACAAAGCCAGAATAATTGGCCAATATATGTATGTCTATTTAAAATTTCAAAAATCTTATTCTGTTATATTTGACTGATACATATTATCTAATATATCCGATATTGATAATTTCAATGACGATCTGCACTTTTCCAAAGAAATGTTCCACACAAAAGTAATTTCCAGAATATGAGCAGCACAGATAATAATGCATGCCAATGAATTGTGTTTGTCACCAATTCGACAAATTGCTAAAGCATTTGATACTAATAACCACAACACCACATTTTGGGAGAGGGTAAAGTTCAAAAACAATGGGAATATACAAAGTAATATGACAATCATTTGAAACTTCTTTAAGTCCTGCCATTTCATCCATTACAATTAGCTTGAAAGCGAGGGTGACCCCAATTCTAACTTGCTACATGCTAAATAAGCTGGCCTCAATATAGAGATAGCTTGGCAAGGGTCAGTGCTAAGACCCTTATGCCATTAGCTATATCCTCGGCTGATGCATATTCTTCAGGTTTATGGCTATATCCTGTAAAATGAACCGGAGGGTGAATTAGTGAACAGTGTGGCTTCATTTATTAAGGAAAAATTTTTGCCAAGTGGAAAATATATATCGCATTCTTGGTGGAAGAAAAAAACTTCTCGATGTAATATTCTCCCACGTTTGGTGTACAAAAAATATTAAAATTATCATATAATTTAATCAATGATGGCGGGTATATACGGTTATTAATGATGGTGATATTCCCTATTAGTGAAATTTTCCTGTCAATGGTAATATTTTTTAGTCATGAAAATATTTTCAGCCACTGCTGATTTGGCATTGACAGGTGATATTTCTGACTAGTGTTAGGATCGGGAGTGTCGCCAGCTGACAACCAAGAACACAGATGGGTGGCCGCCAGTTGATGGCCAAGGTTCACGGCGTCATCATCTCGCAACCAGCGGCGGGGTTTGGGGACTTCAGGAACCAATGATATTATCATGTTTCGGTAAAAACTTTTATGAATGGGGTGTCATCATCCCAAAAATAAATTCCTACATTAAAAACAGAAGTCATTTTCTTGAATTTAAACCAAAGTTTTCCAATGACTTATTTTCCTGTATCAAATACCGGAAAATATAGTCCATGCGCACCACACACTGAAAATACCAAAAGTATCTTGCAAAAACAAACAAAGCCTGCATCTCATCTCATTTACAAGTTCCCACATATTCACACAATGTTGAAAGCCAAAACTGTAAAGAGCAGGATGATTAGATCACAGAGAGAGAGAGAGAGAGAGATTGGACCTTTGTAGCATGGAATGAATATCATTCCCATAGGAGATACCCTGCATGGATGCAACATCTACTCATCAGCCATACTCATCAGCCATACCAAGAAGCATCGGTAAAGTCAGTAAAAGTTAAAAGCTCGGTGTGAATGGGGGCGAGAAGGGGACAAAAGCAAATAAAAATGTCCGATATTTTCAAAACATAATGAAGTTTTGATAGGGGACTTTACATAGTGAAGGGAAACAAAAGTAACTGTTTGGTTTGTTTAGGATATCAGATCACATCTCTCAATCATTGAAGTTGTTTATAGGTTAAAATGTTGTCTACATTTAGCATTAGCAAATTTTGTGACATTGAATTATATTTTAACTCTATCATTTTATATTGCCTCTGTGTTAAGTTTTATGTTTAGTTTTCATTAACGTGGAAGGATTTTTTTTTGCCTTGTGTGAAGCTGGTAGATGTGTTCATGCGCTGTTCACACAATTCATGCTCAAGTGAAACTAGAAATCAGTTCAAGTGCTTGTAGGTTATTCAGCATGTGAATACAAGATCCCGGGGCTATATACCAAGCTCTCATGTAGCACGCGAGATAGGCACTTAACCTAACCGTATCATTCGCGTGTCAGAAGCTGAAGTGGAAGGTCAGTACCTTGTTCGCATGATGTTTGCACTGTTGGCCGAAACTAGGGCGGCCTACTGTCCTAGGCACAAACCGATCAAAGAAGAGGACTGGAAGCAAGAATAATAACCCCTATGAATCAAGGGAAAAACCACGGGACGTTAAGTCCGTAAAATTGCACTGTGTATGATATAGAGATTACAAAAACAAAAAGGCGGAAATGCACACACTCACACAGTTGGGCTTTCTTCCTCTCCTCTGTTCTTCTTACTCACACACACACTCATACTCACACTCTGCTCTATTCTCTTCTGCTCAACACTCTCTACACTGCATACCTGGCCTACTTACACATATATGTATATATAAGAGTATACAAAGGACTTGGCAGCAGTTGGACCACTACGTCATCTTTCATGGTTAGTGCACGGTTCCCAAGAAACATGCATTAGTTCAGCATCAGAGTGGCGCATGCCTGCAACAGCAGAAGACAGATCTGTTGTCTTGAGTTTCCAAGGTTACCTAAACAGGCAGGTTAACCTACTCCCTTTCAGACATAGCAGGTGTTCTGTGTTGCCTTAATAAGCCGGTCAACCTTGTTGACCGCCCTTCCATTCAGAACGGTCAACATCCTGCTGACCGTCCTCCCATTCAGACTGGTCAATATCATGTTAACCGTTTTCATAGTTGTCCTGAGAGTCCTCAGCCAAAATCGGTCAACTTGATCCTTCAGCCGATCAACCATATTGACCGGCTGTTGACCGTCCATCCGGTCAACGATGTTGACCTGAATTTCTTCACGGGAGTGATTTCTAACATGCACAACTTCTATTCAAGTGGAAATATAGTTCCTGCCCACTAAACACTCCATTCAATTGCTTTGACCGAAAGTTAATTTTGATAACTCCTACACATTTTAAAATTTTCAAATAATCCAAACATAGGTGTGATAGTAAGAGTGGAATTTAAAGAAGTTTTCATTGAACATCCAAGAGAGAAATTGAGAGATTGAAAGAAATTCTTCAGAGATCCTCTTCTAAGATGAACATTCTGTTTCAGTGAGATCTTTTACTTAATTTGGAACTAAACCTTGAATTCATTAGCCTAAAATTTATGGAGTTCCAATGTGTAGCTTGTGTGTATTCGGATCTAAGGACGTTTGGGTAGTTATGATGGCCTTAGATAGTCATATATCTAAAGTTAGTCAGCCAAATAGTTTAATGTGTCATTTTGTTGGTCTATAAGTCGACTATTCTTATATAGTAAATTTTTTGTTGGTGACTTATAGTTTGGTGGGTTATTATTCTCTATGAACAAGTCGTTCAATAGTTTTTCCTTCCTCAAAAAATATTAATTTTCTCTTTATTTCTGTATTTATTTATGTTACATTTATAAAAATAATAATGATTCAATCTAAACATTTAGATACGTAAGTTCTTTGTGTATTAAAATTATAAATTATTAATTTATATTTCTTTTGCAAAGAAATACTTATTTATTTCCTCTAGATATTCATGGGTCTAAAGCTAGCAACACTTCTTTAAAGCTAGCATGTCAATATAAGGTCCAAAGCTAGCATGTCGATATAACATCGACCCTTGGCAAATGCCTATTGAGAGGTGTTGGAATATATTATTACTTTGTGTTTCTGATTTTGATATGCTACGATACGTCTTGGATACATTAAACTATATTTAATATAAACTAAAGAAAATTAGAATCATTTGGTAGTTTAGAAGTAATTAAAAATCTAAGCTTTTGAAAATCTATGTTGAGCCGTTTTCTTTTATTATTCTTTTTTTGTTTTTGTGAGGGATATTATCGAAGAAACTTGCACATTGGTTCTTCCTATAATTTTTTCTTCAGTTTTAAAATGAGAATTAAGCATATTTTTATTAATAATTTAGTATAAATAATATAGTCGAACAATTATATTCTCATATATATTACTAAAAAATGAATTTAATTAGCATGTCCCATTGATACAAATCGGCCATCTATATGGGTAGATATGTACTGATATCGGGACCTCCGATAACACGACAATATTGTGTTATATCACCTATATTCAAAATATTAACCGATACGACTGATATGTAGCTAATATATTGGCTAATATGATCATATTAGTTTACGATTTTTAAAATTTTTTTCCTTTCAATATAACATACTTATATGTATTGTAAAATAGGTTTGATATCGATATAGTTACAATTAATACTGATATTGATATTTTTATATGTATCCTATTCTTACTTTTAGAAAAAATAATATGTCAGAGGGTCATATTCATATCCAATATTATTGTCAATATCCATGCTTCTTAGCTAGATTCCCCTAACAAAAAAGACAACAAAACGAAAGGTTGCAAAAGATTGATTTGCATCATATGGGAAAATCCTAGCTAATTCAAGTATGGAAGAAGTTTCAGCCAAGCAGCAAGATTTCTTAAAGCAAAGCATCTCTCACCTGGCCATGAACAGGGAATCATGGTAAGCCCTGCTAATCATCAATCTATGTGTCAGATTCAACTGTTGGGACGCAGCTTCCATTGCCCTAATTATCGTTTCATCAGCAATGGCTGGTGGATCCTGGTTGATGATTTCAAATCCTGAGAGTATCACACTCCGTTTTTTCGCTATTGCAACAGCAGATTGATGGATCTTCTCAACCACGGAGTTTCTTCGCATTTCATCAATGTCTCTTGTATCTACCAAAATTAGCTCCTTAAAACACATTATGACTATGGATGAAAATATTGCTATCGGCCATGGTTGTATCAATATCGACCATATCGGGCAATATATACCGATATTGAACGTACCAGACATATCTTTTTGAAATAGGAACCTGTGTGGGAAATATAGGCAGATAAATCGTGATTTGTCATGGCATTAGGAAATATAGATATTGAGGGACCTAATACTAATATATATTGGCCAATATTTTGTTTATCGGATGAATTTCATTCCATGATTACCATGATTACAAGTATGCAAAGCACCAAGCATTTACACAAAAAGTTAAGCTTAGATTTGCTTAAGTGGGTGATGAACATGAATTCTTCATAAAACCGATCAAGACACAGTCACTAATGTGCATTTCGTAGGCAGAAAAAAATTATGAGAAAGATACCAATTTCCAGGTGAGATTTGCTGGGGATGCTGTTGATTGCTCGGGGATGGAGATCAATAACACCTTGCAAGATGGATGTCACACTAATTAAAACGAAGTCATCAAAAACACGACAGTAGGGGTCTTCGTGGTTTGGGTAACCGTCCCGTGAGCAATTTTTGACCCGAACTGGTTAACTAGTCAAATCTATTCCGTTTAGGTCAACAGTTTTTTATTTAAGAAACAAACTAAACGTCTCAAATCATATATATGTACCAGTTGGGTTGGATAACCACAAAATTAAAAACCGAGGAACCAATTCTGAACTGAAACCACCAAATAATTGCAATACTCTGAACTGAGCCTATCTATTGTTTTAAGCACACTTTTTTTCAGTTCGTTTCAATTCAGTCCGGGTTTTCGGTTTTTGGAACACCCTTACATGACAGTAAGGCAAACACATGGAGAAACACAACTTACCAACAGTACCAACAGTGTCAATAGATCCAGTTTCTAATACATGCTCTTCAACAGCTAGTGCTAACTCTGCAGCTGCTAATCCTGCATCATTCCTGGCCGTACAACAGAATTGCAAATACTGACTGATTCAAAGATTAAGACATAACCATAGATGAAAAAATTGATATTATTATCAATTTCGTAGTATCAATATTAGCTATATCAGGTGACATATATCAGTATCGAATATCACGGACACAAAATATAATTTTGATATGTAAACACTTTGAAGTGAGTTACATATTAATTTGATCAACTTCAATCATTTATGTACATAATAAAAAAGTTATAGTCAATTTTATCAAAATTAATTTTGATATCCTTCAAGACCATTGAAAAGTATATCAAAATCTTTAATCTATACATGTTTTATACTTTCACAAAATATATGGATTCAGGCGTCTTTAAAAATTTAGGATTGTACATATGTTTAAAATGAAGTGGATTTAAGTTTCTTAGAGTGAAGTGAAGCAAAAAAAAAAAAGAAAAAGAATGGCTTCTAGCCACCAGCCATATTAGTTGATATATCTCGATATGTCATTAACACTGTGACATATTGAGATATTTTTTTAATATCGTGAAATATCAATATCAGGGTTTCCTAATACTAATACAAATCCATTGATATTTCCGTCTATGTTACGGGATACAAAGCAAAATGTTAATCCTTAAAACAATATTGAATGGTCTTGTTCGATGACAAGATGGAAAATTAGTGCCAGAGATTACAAACACCGGCACCTAGGATATTTACCTATATGGCATTAGGACTGCTCCTGCATGACCCCCATTTCCTTCAAAATCAACTTTGATACTTGCTGGAGCAGCAATGGCAGTCACAATACCAATAGAAACACCTGAGAGAGGAGAATAATGCCAAAGGCTCGCCATTAAGCCTCCAGGTATCACATTATTCGGAGATGAGATTCAGCTGAGAAGCTTACCTTCGGCTTCAAGAATAGGGCCCTGCTCTATGTGTAACTCAACAAAAGCAGAGTAGCTTCCCTTTTTCATACGGACACTGGATAAATCATCGTGATCTCTCATATACCCAGCAGATCTTGAAGCATCAAGGAACGACACATTTTGACTGTCTACCGTTTGCTGCAGGGCTTTCTCAAGTGCCTCGCTCCCTGCCATCAAGCGGCTGCACATTAAAGGCAGATGTGAGAAGCAATTTAACTCAGTAAGTGGCATCCGTCTTTAGAAACTCGACAATGAAGTAATGAGGTGGCATTATATGCGCCATTAACTTTGGGAATACAACTCTAGGGCTACTCAAGAAACCAAAAAAGCTTCAATTGATACTTCTAAAAAAGCACATAAAAAGGTGGCGCAATGTACTCAATGATATTTATTCCCATCAAATTCCCATGGCCTCGTTGGATTGTAAACTGATAGCTGAGAATAAATATTACGTTTAAATATTTATTATCAGAAAAGTAAGAAAGATTAACTCATATAAGTGAATATTTATTCGTTGTCAAATAGGTGAGCATATTAATTACAGTCCCCCCTGGCCCCACCCCTACCCTTGCCCTGCCACAGCATCCCCTATCACCCACAAGCGCACCTTCAATGACCCCTCCATCCCACATCCAGCAACCCCCAACACCGGCCCACCAACAATGACCCCCATCGTTGTCAGCCCACCTCCAACGACTCCTAGCCCACCTATGTCAACTCCCAGCCAGTGTCGGCCAGCAACCTGGTGCCCCCACCAGTCCTCTGTTGCCATCTCCCCTCCTAGAACCACCATGGTAGTACTCCTACCTTATTCCAAGTATATAATTTATTCCTCGTATGGTTACCAAAGAATAAAATATTTATTCTCATGCTATTTCTAGTAATACTAATTCTTGGTAATATTTATTTTATTCACACCTTATTTTATTTTAATAACCAAATAGCCCGTCGTGTCAAAACATATGCGTTTAGAATAAAATATTTGATAAAATATTGGTTACGTGTTAGTGCTTTGAAGGTTCTTTTTTTCTTTCTGGGCTTGTGGATGACTGTTTTTCTGGGATAACAACAGAATCCATAAACTGGAATTGCTTTATGCAAGTTAGCTTTGAATAAAAGCAACCAGTAGAGAGATACCAGCATTTATTCAACGTCAATTAAGAAACTTAACTATAAGTAAAATAAAACAACTCCTTCAGGTATAGAACATTACTTCAATAGTATATACTTTTTGAAGTAACACCAAACAATCTACAATGCAACATTACCAGTGACAGGAAGAGTGATATGAAATAAGCTTGTAATGTTGCCAAGGGAATTAACCAAGTCTAGTTAAAAAAATTAAATACAGAGCTATAATGCCCATAATGATCCTCACCTTCCCAAGCAGCTGATCCCAAACCGTGTAGGCTCTTCCGAAGTAAACATGACGACCTCCAATGACCGTTTAGGCTTAAATCCAGACCTGCAGAGCTTCAGATTAGCATCTCTAAGACCAATGTTACTACTGTGACAAATATAGAAGAGAGCCATATTGCTACTGTTTCCAAATTCTGGTAAGATGTTTATATCTTTTTGAGTTAAATCTCTGTTATTCAGTGGGTCAAGTTGTCTCATTCTGAAAGCATAATCCATCCGGAGGAAATTTTTAGGGTTCCTATGTTAATTCTGGTAAATAAAGATAAACGAAAATAGATTTATTGGAAGGCAGTAATGAAAGTTAGAGAGCACGATGGCTTAAACATGCCCTGGCAGATTGACAAGGTGTAACAATTTAGCAACTAGGACAAATCCATTATTGAAGATGCTTTGGCATCAAGGATTCTGACTCCCATGCCCCAATTTCCAATGAAGCTTGTAATTTTTAAGGTAATTTTCCAATTATTCAAAAGATTTCCTTTGAGTTTGCTTTTCATTACAAGCTCCCTAAACTTAAGGCGAAAAGGCCTATGAAGAGCATGTAAGAATGCTGGATGATGTATGTTCTTCAGAACCAGTGGTCATCAATGCGAGGAAACAACATATCACAATTGAAGACTCAAGGAATTAGCTCAAGATGATCAAGTAGTGATGCTTTCAGGAAGGAGAGGTCGCAACGGCGGGAATTTATTGTAACATCATGTTCAACAAATCAGCTTGTTCGATTTCCATTGTTTTGACAGGAAATCATGACAGAAATTTGTATACCCAACTTTCCACAAAGCAATTAGAGCTCCAGAGGTTCCTTGACATGAAAAAGGCTAGACTTCAGTCACGTTGTTGTTGATCTTAGTCTCTTTGTTCCTTTTGTCGTTCTCCACTACATTTTTGTTCCTTTGTTGATCGAGGTATATCTGAGACCAAGGAATGGAGCCTGGATCATCTACATTCTTTCCTATTTGTAAACTACATAATTACTTATCAAAAGAAAAAGGCTTGATCTCACAAGGGAATCAGTAGATTCAAGTTTTTTTTTTTAACTAGTTACAGCAAGTTTCTCCTATTCGAGATACATTACATGGAAGAAAAAGTATGTCACAGCAGCGATTCCATAGTGTTGATATACCAGACCCTTAATCAGGTATTTTTCATGCCTAGGGATTCATATATATAGTGTTTTTTTGGTGTCACTATAATGTTCTTGATGGATATGTAGTAAGCTATTTTCTTGATATTTTTTTGTTTTGTTTTGTCATTATTTTATATTTTGTACACATTAATTGGCAATTTAGAATTAGTAATTTATATGGCAGTGGCAGTGGCAAGGCCAAGGCCCGTGACAGAGGCACAAGAAGGATGACAGCAGCGCTGCCAGAGAAGTGATGAATGTGGCATTCAGATGCTTAATGCTGTTGCGCCCATGCTGCAGCTTTAGGCTGAGACAGGGGTTACCAAGTTGTGGGACTCCGAAACCAGCACTTCCTAGGTGCACATGTGGTGAGTGCCCACCATGCCATTAAGCCTAAGGGGCCTTCTCTTGCCTACACCAATGCACCTCACATCATTTAAGTTGTCCAGGGCATGCTGGTACAGTAACCAATAACAAGTACATGTTTTGTTGGGTGTAAATCAGCTTCGAGTTCAATTCTGGGTTATCTTCATACATCAATTATGAATTAACTCTCATGCAATTATAAATATTTTTTCTATTATTATAGATAAATTGAGATACATATGTATATAAAAGAGAAGAAAAACCAATGTACATAAAAGAAACTGAGCTGAAACCTATGTTCAATTAATTCATCTACAGATCATATCCAGGCACAAGTTCTGTCTATTATTCTCCATTATTAAAACATTATTACAACCCAAGACCTTTAAGCCTTTAACAATTAGACAATATGTTGTCGATTGAATTATTTCCTATGACACTAGGGACAAGTATACGTTTAAGTCAATTAGAAGTGTGAGGTGAGGATTTTTAAGTCTAGATGACAACTGATACATTTAACTGAACCTTTTCTCACTATACTTATCCAAGATACATAGATGGCAAATATACGAAAAGAGAGAATGTGTAGGTTTTGTCTAGGTCATCTGTAAAGCCAGATCTAATCTAAACTTAACTCATATGGAAGTCTGGAATCACTTTTATAACAAGCAGGTTCATTTTTTGGGTAGCAATGGTGATTCAAAATGTGCGTAATTTGGAGAGTATTTCAAACCCATCCTACTGATACTACTCCCTCTTACTAGCATTTTAGGGTTGGTAAGTTGGTTGATAATAAATACCTATTTCTATATAAAGTCTGGCCTAGTTGTGAGGCATCTATCTTCATTAAGTAAGAAGGTCTAGGTTTCCAGTCAAGGTGATGCTTGAATTCTCTTCTGTCTGCTGTTTGACCTGAAAGGTAAGGAAATTCAAAACACTACACCAAACATACAAAAAATCCCTAACTTCAAAATCCCTGATCTCCCATTATTTTAGGTTTGTGGCTCTACCTTCTGATTAGTTGGACAATTTGCATATAATGTCTTAACTGACAGGTCAGTGTCATTGCAACATGAGCACAAGTATCCTATTATATAGCTTAAGGTCCAATGAGTTTTCCAATCGATTACCAAACGAATACTAGCTATGCCAGTAATATATTTTGATGTGGTGTGTAACGAGTAAAATAATGTAATTTTAGCAGAATGAAATTGCCCATAGCATAGTCTATGTGACCAGCGGTAGCAGTCAGATCCAAGTAGCTAGAGACAATGGTAAGTTGGCATTTGATCAGCAAGAAAAAGAAGCACAATTGCTGGTAATTGGGCAAAATTATGCAGTGGAAGGCAGGTAAAAAATGTTTGGAATGCGCAGTATTCAAGAACAACAGCTGATGCCATGGTTAGTCTTGTAGCTGATAAATAAGGTCACATCTACCCGATGTATGTCACTGGAGCTGCTAACGAGCTCCAATTAAATATCTGGAAAGGATGCTTTCAAGTACAACAGATGAGAATTCACTGATTGGTCTACAAAGGTCATCTTGGAACCAGGCAAGAGGCAATCCTATTGTCATTGCCTATGTTTAAGGTGACTAGTTTTTTTAGGGTGAGTATAAACAAATAGCCGAGAAGCATTTGGCTTTGTTTCCCATACTAAACAAGCTTGTATCCTCGGGAAAATAATTCAATTTTTCCTTTTCTAATTCACTTCTTAAAGAAATTCTAACATGAACCTAATCAATCGGTGCATATATGTAAAGAATAACATAAAACTCAGCAAATTCCTCTCCCATGTGATTGGAGAAATTGAGGGTCTATGTAGAGCTTACTCATGGTCTGGGATTGCCCTTAGTAAAAGGAAAGTTTTTGTATCATGGTTGTATGTTTGTCAACTTGAAAAAAGGAGGCTGTGGGTGCAATGGATACATGCTCACTACTTAAAAATATCAAGCATATTAAGTATTTGGAGTAAATCTTGTGATTCTTTCTCATGGAAAACTTTACAAGGCGTTGGAAATGAATTCTTGATTATGTGGATCACAATATTGTCCTTTGCAAATGGAAGCTTACCAAGCAGCAGGTTTTACTGTCACAATAGTGCTCTTGCTAGGGATGCTATCAGATGATTCAGGTTATGTTTACTGTTTCCATATCAGCATTTTGCCACACCTTATCTTTTCTATACTGGCATTCAAAACAATTGGGTCAACCACTTACCTTTTCAGCACATTGATCGCTTCTATTGCACCCAAGACGCCAACAACTCCATCAAACTTTCCAGAGTATGGAATAGCATCAATATGAGAACCAGTTGCAACACCAGCAAGCTGTGTTTCATGGCCATCCCTTAAAAGAGAGGAACAACAAGAAAAGCTTGATTAAGAAAAACCACAAAAATTATGATAAATTAAAAAATGAACACAGAGCATATTAGTCTACACAAGAGGAACTAATATACATAGACTTGAATGGCAAATGTACTTGCATGGATGTCTGTGTCTGCTATGAGATACACCTAGTCTGTCAACAAGATCCAAAGCCACGCCTATTGAATATGGTATTCATTTACAAACTGAAGCATGTTGTGCTTAAATCATGGAAAATCGCTAATGATATGCAAAATACCAGCAGATATGTATTGCTCTTGGGCCTCCCGAAACCAATCTTTCCTGATATCATATCGAAATCAAAATATGTTGTCATATTTGTGAAATATCGTGAAATATTAGCCAATACACCCAATTTTCCCTCTGGGTTCCAATCCGCCAGATAATTTGTGACCGACATGTCCATCCAAATATAGCTCACAGGATATGGATGATATTAATACAACTGCAACTGATACCGATATTAATATTTTATCCATCTCTTAAACTGAACTAAACACCACCAGGTTACGAATGCATCTAGGACAACCCTGACACTGCAGAAGGTTATATAGCAGTTGAAAGTACTGGTGCAAATGAAGCGTGGACCAGCATAATGTTTCATTGCTCTAAAAGCACGTTCCTTGAACTTTTCTGGTTCCACAATGACAGCAAATCTCAAAGGCATGTGAGTACACAAAGTAGAAAAACTAGATCATTGAGACTCAAAGAAAATGGGTCTATGCAAAGAGCAATAGCAAACCATAATGAGAAAACGGCATTTAGAACCATGAACACCTAGAGGGGATGAATAGGTATCTCTTCACAAAAAATTACACATTAATATTTTGCAACTTTGAGACACAAATTATTTATATAGATGCTAAAATTAAATCATCACCATTTTCATGCATATACCATAAATAAAATGTGAAAATAAAAAAAAAAACATAATATTTTGATGAAAAAGGGAAAACCCTGCAACTTGTTTACAAGGAAAAACCTTCCGAGATATGAATCACCAAAAGAATATCTACTGTATGAGAAAAGTCAACTTCCAAACCAACAAATAGATGTGTTAGACCATTTAACTAACCCTAGGCACGTGACTATCTAAGGCACTCCTTATGTTTATAGATCCATAGCTACCCAGACTTTCTCGAGTTTCTCCAAGTGGATCTCTGATTGAACAAACTCCTCCAACCAATGCATACCTCAAATCTACACATAAGCCACACACTAGAACTCTATAAATTATAGGCAAATCAATTTAATGTTTAGTTTCAAATTAAGAGATCTCACAATAACGAAACATTCATCTTAAAAGAAAGATTTCACGAAAAAAAAAAAATTATTCTCTCAATTTTTCTCTTGGATGCTCAAAGAAAACTTCCACAAATTCCACTCTGACTTGCTATCCCACACCTATTATGATTCTCTCAAATTTTAATAAACTTCTAGCCATAACAATTGAGATGAGTGTTTAGTCTACAAAAATTGTATTTTCACTCGAACCAAGGTTGTGTAAACAACGTACCAACCTTCCACTTAAGCTTCTGATACACAAATGGCTTACGAGTATAGTCTGAAACTCCAATAACTTGAGCCATAATCTTGGGACATGTGATTGGTCTCTTGACATGAGTGGCTTAAACGTCTATTTCGCAGGCTACTTGTGAACTTGGTAAATAATCCCGAGAGCATGTAATTACGTGTCGAACAACCTACTAACACATGTTGAATTAATCTATAATCTTGCTTGATCTTTAATCAAGCGAAGATCATGCGAACTCACTAACAAGCTTCGCGCAAGCCATTGCTCATGCAAAAAACAATCTTACACTTTAACCAAATATGAGCCTCAAAATTATAACTAGAGGCAATATATAAATTGATAGAGTCAAAATACAATTAAAAGTCAAAAAATTTGCCAACAATAAAAATAGATGTAACACATGCATAATAATCTAAGCATTGTTAAGTTGAAATTTAAGAATTATGACCCTATTTTTCCAATGTTCAGGCTTCCAAATGATAAAGGAAAAGAAAATTAAGAATAAATTATCATCATTTTCTTATAATTAGAGTAAAATTATTTTCTTTATCCGTTATAAGCAGCTTTGTATCTGTAAGAAAAGGTTGTCACCTTCTTCAATCATCTAAAGTATTTGTACCTCCAAAACAAATATCTAAAGATTTCTAAGGGAACAATGCTATGTTCTTATCTATTCTATTCTATTTGACCACAAATTCCTTGCACAAAACCAATTTTTTGTCAGCCACCTGTAAAATGATCTCCTTGCCCAAAACAAGATATCACAAATTTTATGATCCCAGAAATTGGAAAGTACAAGATGCCAATATTACGACCCCAACATGAACAAATAATAAAATAATACTAAATAAACCCAAATAAATTTTTTCCTAAATCATAAAAATTCAATAGCCCAAATACCGGGTCATACTTCACAAATTAAATCCAAAATAACATAATATCCACAATAATATTTAACAGTAGACACAAGACCTTACCAAATTAACCCTATCTAATATCTAAATAATCAATATAACAGCATGCTTTAATCAAACCTATCCACAAGAAAAGGCATCCAACAATCATCCAAGTCATCACAATATGATATTTGTATGATTATCTATCTGATAACAGTACTCCAAAATCATACAGACTATAATAAATAAACTAAATAATAATTCCAACATAAGTCTCAAATACAAATACAACTACAAATAACAAAGTCTTCAGATATCTTCCATCATCCTGTAAATAATCCATAACGGTCTAATTTGAAAGAGTTAAAAAATATAGCAAAAGCATGAGTCTAAAGTTTAATAAATATATATATATAGGCATAGTATGCAAATCATGTGCATAAAACAGATCAAAGGGCGGAAGAACTACAAACACGTGAAATCCAATATGTCCAATGTATCCAAACACATAGTCCAAATCATGATTTCATATACAAAGTTCGTAACACATACAAGAATATCAAATAATCCAAATTGTACGAAATCATCCAAATGTCCAAATCACATTATTTCAAATTTTCGAATGTCTAAAGTGAGACAATCCTATTATCGTATCAAAACCTATAAATCTCAAAAGGCAAATCATTTCAAAACATAAAATACGATGCAGATAAAATCCTAAAAATCAAAACATTCAAACTCTGAGAACTAATGACAAAAAAGTCAAAAAGTTAGATGTACTCTAGGTAATATCAGGCCAAAATACTATTATTTAAACCCGTAGGTAGGCCATCTATGGATTACTCTCTATAGATGGGGTTGAATGCCATTTTCTTTTACTATCCATGAATGATAGGTACAATCCCCAAGTGTATCTAATATACCAAGGTGTCTAAATATATCATTTGTCAATTTCTTACAATGATTTTCAACAAAAATAACAAACGACTGACTCAATAACAAATATTCAAAACTTTTTCACTTGTTAGAAAAGTATAAATACAGAACTTTTCACCTTGAGAAAGTACAAACTCATATCCAATTAAAATAGTCCTAACTAAGCACTTGCATGAACAATCATATACAAAGCCAAATGCACAAACTTTTTTTAACTTTTCATTACAAATATTGCCATATATGAACACAATACTTCAAAATATTCACTTATTCTATAAAAAATTAACAAAACCTTCAAATGTTTGATAAAACCAAATAAAATTTCAAAACTTTCGGTAAAAGTCACATGCATACAATAAAATTCAAAGTTGGAATGTAAAAAATGGCATGTGGGTACAGTAAAACAATAAACATAAGAAAAATAAAGGATTCCAAAAATAGACTAAAGAATGGGCTTAGAAATACTCGTTTTAAATATTAAACCTAACAAATATGACTCTAAAAAGCTTCAAAATCTCATTCATTCTCTTTCTCTCTCCTCTTTTTCTTTTTCTCCTCTTCTCTCTCTCTCTCTCTTCTCTCACTTTCCCACACAAATTACCAAAAATCGGCACAGAAGGCCTTAAATGCCCAAATCGGTGCATGAACGTTGATTAGGCACGCATCAAGTGCCACTTAGGACCACAGATGTGCACGTCAACATTCTGCCTAAATCACGCATAAGAGCTGCAATAGGTGCACATCAGACACCACCTTCTCTACCACAAACGCACATGAGCGCCCATAGGCGCACATCAAACGCACCTCTATTGCCTCAAACACACATGAATGTGGAGACATGCACCATCAGGCATTGGCCTAATTCCTCAATCCGATTTTTCCTCAAATTTTATTATATAATTATTTTTTAAATTAACCCAATACACATAATAATGACATCATAAATTATAGTGAAGATATCGGGTGTTACAGTCAAGGAGTCTAATTTTTAAGTGCCATGAGGATACAAAAGGTTTCCCTATATACACTACACAATAAAACAATTTGACGAGCCCTTCACTTGCAACATTAGTACTATATAACCAATAATATATAAAAGATTAAGATTGTGATAGCTTACCACCGACCAAATATGTTACCAACTGCATCTTCTCTGATAGAGAGACCAGCAAGTTTCATCAAATTTTTGATGTACCTGCAATCAAGAATCCAATCAGAAACCTTGTGAGCAACCAAAATCCAGACAAAAAGCATGCATATGATTAAAGGTGATAAAGAAACTAACCTGCTGATTATTTCCAACAAGTATATGAAAAATCAAACTAGTTTTTTTTCCCTTAGTAAAGATTTACTGACCGATACCCGAGAGCACCACCCCAAGAAAGCTAGGTAAGCATTGAACTAATATAAGTTACAAACTTACAAAAACTAACAAGATAAAGAATCCCAAACAAAATCTCAGCCAACAAAATTCGCACAAGAGAAAGCATAACCAGGCATCTCCCTTCTCCCCAAAGGGATAGAAGCCCAAACCATATGTTGCTGATTCTGCCAAGATCTCATTCAATGCTATCGAAGAATGGGCAAGTTTCTTCGTGAACTTCCCTTAATTAATTCTTGGAAATTCCTTTGATGTTTTCTTTCAGTCATAGGGTAGTGTTAATATGATAATTCTATGTCTGTTAAAATGCTTTTCAATGTGATTTATTCAACTTTTTATGCTATGTTTGAGTGACGTTCGAGTCAGCATTCAAATGGCATCCTTCCTGTTTACAGCATTTGAATAACGTTTGAACACCGCTCATAGTTTGTGATATATTTACGTTGCATACTTATTATGGAACGATAGAACTACTACTTCATTGATGTTATGCAACCTCAAAATCTATCGATCACAACCACTTTAATGGATTCGGTACCAAAAAAATGTCTATTTCTCTACATCAAAATAGCCCATCTACTAGAAATAGGAACAAGATCTTTTATATTTCCTCTTCTAAAGGTATAAAAAACTTTTCTTTTCTTTTTTCAATTTCTTGTTTGGAAAAAGAATCAGATTGTATGTGAGATGAGAGAATCCCATGGATTGTGTATTCAGTTCAACGATGCCACCATCCTTTAGCTTCTTCTAAGCAAGCAACTACAGAACTTTCTTTCATTGAGGAAAGACTGACCCTGAACCCAATCCAGCCTCGGCCAAGCATTAGCCAGTTGATCCATGTCATAATGGACAGGAAGATGGCCAGTTGATTTACAAAGACTTCTGTACAATAATCTTACCTGAACAGGAGCCCCCTAGTGACAAGAGGCAACTCAAGCTGTGGACATACTTTTCTAAGGTAGCCCTCCATCCCATCAGATAAAAGCAATCAGCAACTCCAAATGCTCCGCTTTCTTTTCTCTTCTTTTTTCTTCCTGTAGCTTTTCCAGCAGATTGATCCTCTTTTAGGGTCAGCAGGAGCTTGACAGAGGAATCGAAGAACTTCTCTAAGAATACAAACACCCTGTCACCAAATCTTCCATAATAGAAGGTTGACTCTAAAAATTTGTTCTAATTTTCACACATATATAACGGGTAAAGTGTACAACTAACAGAATTGAACTATCAGAGGGAAAATCCTTATCCAATTGTCATTCTGAAAATGAGAGAAATAACCTTGACCTGTAAAACGGCACATGTGAGGTGCCCAAACTGGCAACCTTTTTGGACACCCACTGATTTTTGTTTCACTTATAAAAAATAGTTTCTGCTGAAGGTTTAATTTGAATTACATACCTCACATTATGAGGATTTATTCCATTACACAGAGTAGTTATATCTTAACTACATGGCTGGAAATTAGCTAATTACATCACCCTAAATAGGGAAAGTATTAATACAATATATTACAAGGATCATGCCAAAATTAAGTGTGGCATGATCTATGGACAAATTATTGCTTGTTTATTAGTTGTCATCCCCCTCAGATTAATATTGATTGATTAAGAAGTATTAATTTGTTGATAAAAGACCGATATCGCCGACATATCATGCTTTAGTGAATATATCAACGGCCTAAAGGTTTGTTGAAATATAATGAAGAGAAATAAGGCGAGTGTCTAGGGTCTCTCAAATATAATAGCAATCGACCTCAATATGCTTTATACTTTCATAATACATAGGATCCATCGCAATTTGTATGGCACTCGTGCTATTAGCATGAAGTGAAATAGGATCAAACCGATCAAAGCCAAGCTCACTAAAAAGCCCATGGAGTCCGACAATCTCAGAACATGATGTAGACATAGCACAGTATTTGCATTTAGTGAAAAATTTAAAAACACTATCATACTTTTTATTCTTCTATAAGATCAAAGAGTTGCCTAGAAAGATATGCAAACCATTAACAAATCACTTAGTACCAGGGCATTCGGCCCAAACGACACCACTCTAAGTAGTAAGACAAAGAAGACCTGGATGGCAAAAATGAGCCACAATATGATGAGCCATTAAGATATCAAATAATTTGTCAAACCACCACTAAATGTGGGTGCTGTGGAGTATGCATAATTTAACTAACTTACAAGACAACAAATGAGATGTCAGGCTGAATAATAGTTAACTAGTTTAGGCTGCCAATTAGTCATCAAAACTTGGTTAGATCAAAAAGAATGCCACCCCAGTCTCAATGATATCGTACATTAACTTCTAAAGGAGTATCAACAACCCAAAGAAATCAAGTCTTGTGTGTGCTTACACTAATTTAAAGATATACCCGATGAGTTAGTATGACTTCCAACTCAAAAAGTATGTAAGAAGACTAAGATCCTTCTTAAAAAGGGAGGCCTATAGGTGTTGCTGAAGACGACTAATAAAGGCATAGCCTATTCCAATAATAATAATAATAATATCATCAACACGAATGAGAAGAACAATTCTAGTAGACATTTTGCAGAGAAATAAAGATGAGTCATAACGGTTCTATATGAATGAAAATTGAAGTAATGTGGATCTGAATGTGTCAAACCATGCTGCGGGATCCTATTTCAATCCATATAGTTATCGCTTTAATTTGCATATATTCGAAGATGAGGATGTCAAACTGAACAATAGCATCATGTATATAACTTCTTTGAGATCACCATGGAAAAATACTTTTTTGAGATACATTTGATGAAGTAACCACCCTAGTTATGCTGCAATGGATATCATTATTCAGATAATAGTCATTTTTTCAGTTGGAGCAAAATTCTCCTCATATTCCACCCCATATTTTTCTTAATTGTCTACGGTAACCAATCATGTTTTATAATGATCTTGAGTACTATCAGAACATAATTCAATTGAATAAACCCATTTACATAAAATGGGCTTAACATAAGGAAGACAAGGAACAACATCCCGTGTATGGTTAGTCTGAACTATCAAGAGTTCCTCTTGCATTGCCTCGTGCCAACATTCATGTTTAATAGTTTTAGAATACCATGATGGAACAACCATAAAAGTCAATATAACGCAAGGTAAAGAAGCAAAAAATCAATACAAATTCGGAAGTTGAGAGGCTCTAGTAGAATGCTGTGGAGCAGAGTCAAAGGATAAGTCTCCCAAAGGTGGCACATTGGGTATCAGTTTAGGTGCCATATCAAACTCAGGAAGTGGCACAATTGGTCATCTTCATTGATACACAAGTTTAGGTTTAAATAGTTTAAGAGTAGGAGTATCATCATCTAATCAAGAAAGAGAATGTAGCACAAGTAGTAGTTCAACATTGGTTGAGAAGAAATATTGATTTCGAATAATACAACATCGTGAAATATGGAATCTTTTCATATAGGTAACATAGCAAACATCTCTCTCGTGCGTCATGATGTGCCTAATGAATGCACATTTAACAGATTGAGCATAAAGATTGTGTCGTTCATGGGATGGTACGTGGACAGAACAAATACAACCAAATGTATACAAATCATTGTAACTAGGATGATGATGATCGAGAGGACAATAGAGTCTCAAAATTCAAAGTACGTGAGGGTAATTGGTTAATTAAATAAACTGCCATAGACAACCTTCAACCCAAAATTTGGATAGAACAAAAGATTCAAGTAATATAGTCCAAACAATATCAAGAAGATGATTTTTTCGTTCAACGCCCCCATTTTGCTGAAGTGTATACGAACAACAGCGTTGGGAAAGGATTCCCTTTTGTTGAAAAAGATTCTGAAATTCAGGAGACATATTTGCCACCAGAATTGGACCTTAATATTTTAATGCTCGACGAAAAGTGATTTTCAATGTAGGCCATAAATCTTAAAAAGACAAAAAATACCTCAGATTTAAACGAAGAAAAATAAATTGAAGTATACTTGTTGTAATCATCTATGAATGTCACAAAATATTTATAATTTATAAGAGATACAACAAGAGCAATATCAAAACATTACTATGGATCAATTCAAAACAGTGTTTAGTAAGGCTACTGTGAGAGGGAAATGGAAGAGACTTACATTTTCTAAATTTGCAAGTGAAGCAATTTGAAGACACAATTCATCTTTATTACCTAACAAGCTAGAATTTACAGGATAAGATAAAACAACAAAATTAGGATGACCCAAACGTTTGTGCCATACTTCACTCATATTGTTTATAGTAGTAATACAATCTAAGGAAACGAAATGAAGAACGGAAAAATCAAGAAGAAACAAGTCACCAACTTTGGGCACCTTTGCAAAGATCTTTCCCATTACCTGATGCAACATAAGATGGCCATCACGAAAAAATCAAACATCACCTTTATTATTAACTAATTGTCTCACAGAAATGAGATTTGTAGAGAGCTTGAAAGATACGAATACATTAGTCACTGAGGAACTAATATCACCAATTGCGTGAATAGGCAATTAACTACCATGAGTAATTAAAATGTAGGATGGACCATGATATAGCCTAACATTGCAAAGTGTATTATAAAAACTAGTTATATGATTAGATACACTAGAATCAACAAACTAAGACAAATATGATAGTGTACCTTTACTTTAAAATCCCAGGACTAAAAAATGCTAAGATAATCATTTATTGAACCATTTCTAGAGCGAGCATGGGCTACCCTCCTGCTATACAATATCCCGCAAAAAGAAAAAAAGGAACCAACTAAAGCCTAACAAGCATTATTTTGGCAATTCTGGGGATGAGTAGGGTACGCTTTGATGATATGTCCTTCTTGCAGTAGTAGTAAATTTTTCTTTCACAGTAAGCAGCAATATGACTATATTCCTTACAACTGCAACATTGCAGTGTCCTCATATCTCTACCCTTTCCTTTCTCATGTATGGCATATATAACTGCATTAGGAGACATATTTTCTTGCTGGAAAGTAACCTATGTTTCAAGACATTGTTTTTCACAAAGTAACTCCCCTAAAGCACACATCTAATAAGGGGGATAGAGTATGGTCCATCAAGTTACAACAGGTTGCCTCGAATTCAGGACAAAGCTTCATTAAAAATTAATCTCGCTTGGTTTGTTCATGAATTGCCTCAATAGTTGAGAGGGATTCGTCTAGTACTTCAGCATAAATCAAATTAGCAAATTCTACCCATAAGTTTTGAAATCCTAAAAAATAGTCCTGAATAGAAATATCGCATTGAATATAACTCGCTATCTCGTATTCTAACTAGAATCGTTAGACTGTATTATCCTGATGATAAACCTTTTTTCACTACTCTCACATAACATTGGCAGTTATATAATGTCAAAAATTTAGAATAATGACTGAATCAATAGATCCCAAAATCCTAGTCATAACCCTGATATTTTTAACTTTCCACAAAGCTAATTTTTGTGCATCTGTGAGAGTTGGTTCACTTCCATCAATATGACCACATAGGCCTATTCTAATGGCAAATAGACAAAATTAAAATTCTCACATAGAATAATTTTTTTCCCTATGGAGCATATACCAAACAAATCTAGATAACCCGTTGCCACTAGTTTAAAGAAATGCCTGCAATTTGAAATTAATGCTAAAAACATTAATATGAGAAACCCCTGTGAGAGAGAGAACCCACACTTTAATATGACTCCACTCTTAATATGATGTCACGCTATAAAAAAACTAGAAACAGAGGTCTAGATCCACAAAGTGATCCAGTGAAGTCCCGGAAGCTAAAAAAATTAGAATATCTAAAAAATTTTGAACCCATGAAAATCCAGAGAAATCCCGCCGACAACACCAAAAGAAAATCCACAAAATAGAGAACCCACGAAATGTCAAAGCAAAAATCCACAAACTAACTCCAAACGAACGCAAAGTATTCTATGATTTTGAAGTCCCTGGAGCCAAAATTCACGAACTAAATCCATAAGAATGCAAAGTATCCGACGATTTTGAACATCCCGAAGGACAACCACCACCAAAACATGAGGTGAAGATTGGATGGCTAATAAGTTTGAATTTTGAGAGGGCGACCACAAGAGGTAAAGATTAGAGGAATACGGTTTTGTCTCTAATACCATGTCAAAGATTTAATTTGAATTACATACTTCACATTTTGAGGATTTCTTCCATTATATATAGTAATTGTTTCCTTTACAAGACTAAAAATCAGCTAATTACATCACCCTAAATAGGAATAGCATCAATGCAATACATTACAAGGATCATGCCATAATTAAGTGTGGTGTGATCTGTGAGCAAATTATTGCTTGTTAGTTTCTATAGTCTGTCTCCATAAAAAATCTTTCTATCACAAGTTATTATAACCATTCAATGAACTGTCAGAAATCAAATTTACAAATTGTTTGATCAAAATCCTTCTCTCACTTGTGTTTCAAGAGTAAAAATTGGCCTAGTGGACAAGACCTACATCATTGCAGGCTCTAATGAAGGTTAGAATATGCAGCCTTGATCCACAATGCAGAGATAGTGCTTTAATAATTTGAACCCTTGAATTCCATGTCATAATAGAATAATTTTACTACTGCACCAAGGCTCGCCTCAAGAATATTGTATTACAAGAGTAATAAGGCCCAAAATTGTAAAAGAATTTTAAATGATTCACCAAAGCTGCCCCATTTAAAGAAGTCATGGGGACTCTTCAACCTTTCAGCCACATACAATAGGATGGAGACATGTAGATAAAACAAGCATGGACAAGTTGGTGAAAGTATATTCAGTTAATATGACTCTACCTTCTAGGAAGGTACTTCTTTTAGGAGGCAAGCCTTTTCAAGTTTCTTCATCTCGAGTCCACATAGAGATATGCCTTTTCATTACACAATGAGGAAACCCAAGATATATGATTGGCAAAATCCATTCCATGCAAGCCAATATATTGCCAATCTACACCCCAATGGCCACCAGCCACCATGAAGAGCTTGCTCCTCCCATTTTAAACTTAAGGTAAGACTATGCTTCAATTGCCCAAGGATGTAACAAAGCAGGAAATCTACTTTCTTGATGAAAAACAAGTGGCGCTGTTCACAATGTCTGGCTAATTAAAAAGGCATCCTCGTTGCAACAAAGGCTGTGCTTTTAAGCTTGTCACAAACAAGACTTTCCTTTGTCCACTGGGAACATACTAAACCTCATCATGAAGAAGAAGTAAGGGGATCAAGTGAGTCTCATTTTACAAGAGATCTTCTTGATGCCTTGATCTAGATCAGGCATCATTACTGAGAATCACAATGTGATTGATCTATTCAAATAACCAGGCCCTATGCCTTTGAGGAGAAAATGAGGAAGTTCTGATTGATATGATCAAACATCTTTTCTTAAACATTCTTACAAACCATGCCCCCTTTAGCTTCAATATATAGTGAGCATACTGGTTTTCAATGAGACACAAGTAAAATATCACTCGTCTTCCACAATAAGAAACACAACTAGAGCAAATACTTTTGTGCCTCATTAATTATTCAATCCGCAAGACTAATCAGCTTGTTTCTTTTGTATTCTTTGTTCCTTCACCGCCAAATATATATATGTGGCATCCATCCTACTGAGAAATTATCACTTGAAACAAGATAAAAAAGTAGTTCAATGCATGAAACTTCTTGCGTTGTCGGCTTTGTTGATATGTATATGGCTTACCCCTACATCCTACGGAGACTAAACTATGCTATTTAGTTAGAACCCCTTACCACTTGATACCCTAGAGCAACTTTACTATTACACCAAAATTTCCACCTGTAACAAGAATATTAGAGAAATTAAAAAGAAACAAATCCTCTTGTAGAACCCAGAGTTAGGTAGAAAGAACAACATGGTAATTCCATCCATGCCCATGGCATTATCTCCGATCATGCCATAAAGGGGACAAGTTCATCAACAATGGACTGAAATCCTGATGCTTTTGACAATGTCCACAACAACAATTTTAAATCCCTCTGAATTATCCTAATGTCCAACTCCCCAAAGAGTTATGCCTCCGGTGCACATTGGCAAGCTTGTGGAAATCCATATTCTTTCTGCCCAGAAAATAAATGTACTTTCCTATTCCAAATATACTAAAAAATTGTCCATTGATGCCATAAATACTTCAATTTCTTAAGTCCTTCTACAGCCACCCCTCATTTGTAGTTTGTCCGACACAAATCTTCCACATTTGATGTTAAACGAGATGGGGAAAGTTAGAAATTGTGAACAAATTGATGAAAGATAAATCACCCAATATTCCATTTGCAGAAACTGTTTTTCGTCAACTATCACTCTTCTCTCTCTCCATCATGTCCCACGTTCTTATATCCGTTGTTAACTTCATTCATATGCATCACCTTTCTTTTTTTTTACTCATCAATATTCCTTAAAGGGGAACGCAAATTTATCTTATCCTTCTGTCATAATCATCTGTACATCACAATAAATCATAATACACAGGATCCAAATATAATGCCATAACATCAATGGCTCTGACATCCGTCCAACTACAAAATGATGTCAGTTTCTTGAAAAAGAAAGATGCCAACTAAACAAACCATACACAACTTGTAGAAACAGAGAATACTTACAACAATTGCCCAACTGATATATAATCATCAATGAGATACATTGCTCCTTGTACAGCCATCAAAATTGATCAAAATTTTACATCATATCCTATTTAATGCGAATCACAACCAGCCCTGAATTGACCACCAAAATAGATAAAATATCCTTGTTAGTGCAAGATTCTAACCTGCAAAAAATGACCCCAAACCAGCCCCTTGAACCAGTTAAAATATTAGCCTGAAATGGACCTCTACTAAACCGGTTTATCAAATTTTGATACTAAATTTTAGATTATAAATTACAACAAAATCAGAACGGACTGACCTTTGAACTGACCATGAAATCAGTCACAAACCAATAATCGGGTCCTTAAGAAATTGTACTAAAATTGATCAAACAAATTGACCCGAGTCGGCCCCAAACAAAATACCAAACCGGCATCTGAATCAGCCAAATATATCACATGTAAAATTTGAATTTTTAATACATGTAAAAGTTTAAGGTTAAAGCTACGAAACCAGAAAAAAATGTATCGATTTCTGGTACGATTTACGGTTTGTTGTTTATAATTACTACATTTTATAATTGTATGTTCAATATTATGGAAAATTATATGGAAGCTTTGTAAGTTCCATTTGAATAAATATTTTCTTCCGGAATGGAGAAATTTAAGGAAAAAGAATTATGAATGATTTGAAAGCTTCCATATGAAATTTTGACCATGGGTTAAGAAATTGGACAAAGGAATTATTTTCAGCGGGTAATGTTATCTAACATGCTTTAAGATATTACAGTAAAAACTCGATAACTACCTCTCAACCGTGGGGATACTGTTGGCGGTATTTTTGTTATTTGGCCCTATATATTGGGTTTAAAGTATACCGATCATCACGAGGTGTTGAATTGCGTGGATCTGTGCTTTCGATTGTGTGAAAATATAGACAATTCTTTCCTTGATTAACCGCTCCGTTAACTGGTAAGGCTTACTAGCCCTAATCCCTAAAGACAAATAACAATTAAGACTCATAAAAGAAAAGCCAAGAGTTCATACATGTTTTATATAGGATGAGTTCATACATGTTTTATATAGGATGAGTTCATACGTGTTTTATATGGGATATGATGCAAAATTTTGATCAATTTTGATGACCGTACAAAGAGCAATGTATCTCATTGATGATTATATATCGGTTGGGCAATTGTTGTAAGTATTCTCTATTTCTACAAGTTGTGTATGCTTTATTTAGTTGACATATTTCCTTCTCACGAAACTGACATCATTTTGTAGTTGGACGGATGTTTGAGCCACTGACGTTATGGTATTATATTTGGATCATGTGTATTATGATTTACTGAGATCTACAGATGATTATGTTATAAGGATAAGATAAATTCACGTTCCCCTTTAAGCAATATTGATGAGTAAAAAGAAGAAAGGTGATGCATATGAATGAAATTAATAATAGATATAAGAATGCGGGACGTGACACTCTCCTTCCCTCCCCACCCTCCACCTGGGCCTGATTCATTGCTAAACTCTAGTAGCATGGCAGCAAAGAGATTATAAAAGGGAAATTTTCAATACACAGAAACATTATTTGACAGAATTACATACCATTTGATGGTTCAAGATTTGAAAGACAGAAAACCATTCAAATAAATATTGATCTTCTGGGTACTCTTTAATTTGCTCCCCTTGAAGCATTTATCTTTGAAAAAACACAACGTCTCACATCTAATCATCCAGAAGAAGGTGTGACATGGATGAGATATACACACTGCCACAGATGCATACATCAAATTACAAGGGCAACAACTAAATATCACTCACTATTGAACTATTTTTAGCTCAAAGCTGAATTCAGAGCACACCTCCTACAAGCTACATTCCAACCCAACTTTTGTGCGTGTTACTCGTTTTTGTTTAAGATGAACAGGTTTCATGACAATAATGGAGCTTCCTTGATCAACAGCTTTGCAGGGTTGGATGGCAACCTTGTTTAATTACCAAAAAAACATCCTTGTGCCACACAAAAAAATACAATAAGCCATACATACCTTCGAGCAAATACATCCTTGTCGGTGTACAAAATTCTAGTAACTGATGGAGCAGGCGCATCTGAGAACAGTGCTAGCTCGTCAATCTGAAGAGGAAGTCAATACACATGAACAAGTCCTAGGATACATCAATGATAAAAGCAAGCGTGTTATAATTGATTGGCCGCACTGGAGGAGGATTTCATTCATAACTATGTTTTAATCAGAACTGAATCATGTTATAAAGAAAGTATACCCCTCACCATTCTATGGAAAATGAAAAGAATCCCTGTCCCAATATCAAATTTTGCCCACTGTCGTGTAATATATGTTATAGTGACAACATAATGCCACAGCTGCTGCTGATATATTCACACAGTCGGTTGTCACAACTATGAAATTTCAACATATCTATCGAAATAGAACACAAAAATAACACTTTTTTCATAAATCTGAAAAGTATTCTTAAAGTGCAGTAACCACTAACCAGTCGCCATAAATAAACAAAAAAAATTAAAAAGATGGTGCCTTATAACATGCTGTGCTACTTGAAAAAGGCAATACAATAATGGCACGGCCCAAGGAGATGGCACCTTTTGAGAATATATATATATATATATTCTTGTTTATCTATCTGATAACACAGGCTATTTCCAAATTAAGGAACCAAGCCATATGCTTCTCAATAAAGTGTTGCACAACATTCCCCCCCCCCCCAAAAAAAGGTCCATTCTGCATTGTTTCACTTCCATGACAATGAATAATCATAATTAGGCAATAAAATTCATCAAATTCATTTGCAATAATCAAGTACATCTTATCTCAATAAATAGCAATAAATTGTTTACATGATTAAAATCCACAAATCCAACTTGAAACAAAGCAACATACTGTTCTCCTAAGCATAACCCTTTTATGGAACTGGATTAAAAAAAATGACAGAAGGTTCGGGCACAAAGTCCCAAACTGGAGTTCTCAATAAGGGGCACTGACTTGCAGTCCTTTTCTCGCTTGTCACCTTTGTTTTCTTGCTCGCTAGCGTGATTGCAAGGCATTTAGGCTTGACTAAAAGAGTCGAAAGGACTTTTCCCAACCCAAGTTAGTAGCCCCTATCCTATTAGTACAGGATATTGGCATCATCAAACAGCGGTTGTTCTAAAAGCAAGCCTATCCTTTACCTTTCACTTTGACTGACCCCTCTTTTTATTGGTACCAATAAATGATAGCCAGGGGGGTGGGCTCATTCAACTGATCAAATATCCCTGAAAAATCTAGATGCCGTGTAGGTTCCATCTTATCATATATGAGCTTGACAATCTTATTGAAGTCTATGGCGCCCAGCTGGAAATTAGTGAAGCCCTAAATCGTTTTGCTGAGGAGAATTAGTTATCGATACCGATTTTAGTCATTTTGAGTTGCTGACACTATCATCTAGCAATAGCGGTGTAATTGCTAAAGAGAAATTATGATAAGGATCTCATATGTGTAACAAGAAACAGACATATTCAAATAGTAGAGAAATAGAGATATTTATCATTTTCTTCACGTCAAGTTCAAATAAGGGCTACTCCAATATGGCATGAGTGAAGTTTCAGTTGGCTGTCTTTTCAGCGCAGATTTGTTTTTTTGGCCGTGCCATGAAGTTAAGTTGTATAGTATGTTAAAAGTTTGCTGTCAGAATCATGTCACCAAGAGCGTGAAAAAAGTGGCAAAGTTCTTGAGGTTTGTTCATCATATCCATAGCCGCTGGCCACATTCTTGGCCTCCTATCTGAAAATCATAGTACACCTTCAAGGTTTATCCATTGTTCGTTCCATCTGTATCAGACGCATACCAAACATGTGGCTGAAAGTGTCCAACAATAGTGTTTGAATATGAAAATAAAACATTTTTCATTCAATAATTGAAATCTCCGCTACTACGAAAAATGTTTAATAACATTGCATAATCAATGAATATGCCCATCAAACTATAGGAAACAAAAACTCCGTTTTGTAATTCAGTCAGCGATTCCAGCACAACCTGCTTCAGAAATCCTCCAAATATACCAAAATCAGCAGCGAACAAAGTAGGATTATAATGGAACCGCTTATGAGCCATGCACTACGTGTAGATTAAATTCCAAGATAAAATATTTCTCAACGGAACTATTGCATAGAAAAACCTAATTAGTACCTGTGTTTGCAAAGATCGATCATCAACTGAGAGTGAAGATACAGAGGTAAGGATATCAAATGAGGCAGGTTCAGAAGCTGGGTACCCGGAGAAATCCTGCATAATTTTGATTGTTGCGTCTTCCACTTCTCCATCTGTAAACGCCAAAAACAGAGTGATACAGTAGAAGAAGCAGAGCAGACGAAGAGGGAGAGGATGACTGAATGGATTTTCCATCTTTTGGTTTCTTCTGCTTTGGATGTCATCTTCTTTATGGGTGGAGCATTTCAATATAAATCATAATAATTTAAAAATAAATTATGTCAAAGATGTTATTTTTCAATTATCTTTAAAGATTTTTAATTTATATAATATTTTATTTATTTATTATTTTATAAATTTATATGTAAATGATTAACTGAATAAATATTACATTATCGTATGATATTTTAATGATAGTGAAAAATTATCCACTAATATGTCTTTTAAAAATATATTATATTTGATTTATAGGTACAAGAGCTTTTTATTGATTTTTTTAAATAAATTTTTTTCTATTTTTTAAACAATAATTTAAAAATATTTTTCATGGTTTTTATATTTAAATAATATAAAAAAATAAATCAATAAAAATTATTTTTTTGAACCACTAAGACGGCAAACTTAAACTCTGAAAAATAGCTTCTCACTTTGAAAAATAAAAAAAATGTATTTTTACAAAGCTCGTTCACTACTTATAATTAATCACCAATTTATATTATAAATATTTTTACTCAAAAAATAATATTGTGGTAGGCCCATTATGCCCCACTTATCAGGCACCAAATCGATTTGTGTAATTATCTATATTTTATTATGCATTTAAAACATCAAAAAATCATATAATGAAAAGTTATTTTTCATATAAAATATTTTTCATATAAGATATAAATTAAAAAATATAATTCATAAAAAGTATTTTTACGTGATAAATATTTTCTTATGTGGCACAAGTATAACTGCAACATATTGGATATTTTGAATTAATATTAACTGAAAATAATTATAATATTCAATTTTGAATAAATTTAAAATATAATTTTAATGGGTAAATACTTAATTTAAGTGGTTATTATTTTTAAGAAGGGTAGATTGGCAATATAATAAGGCTTTAATTAAAATAAACTTAAAATTGACAATGCTAAAAATTACTATAGAAATATATTTAATAAATAAATAAATAAAATTGAACCTAAACTTATGACTAACCTAAAAATATATATTGTGGTGTTGAAATCAAGTTTTGGGATATGCATTTTTTAAGTAATTTGTACAACATTATGATGTTAATATTTACTAAAATCTGTATAACTTAAAATTCAATGTAAGTTGAAATTGACTATTATAGAAAGAAATAGCAGTCATAGATCCATCACCGATCGCTATAATTTGAATTTAATGATGTAAGAATTTGATTAAAAATAAGATTTTTTTCTTTATTACTGTATGTAATATTTTGCTTTGCAATTGATTACCACATCTCTATTTAAAAACTCAGGGGATGCCCTAATTATATTGTTCTACCCCAAGTTGATAGTAATACTTTGTGATAGAATAATGTTTTATAATTTTTTTGACACATCAATATACAATTATGCATTACTTACCAAAAAAAATGTTTACTAAAAAATCATGACTAGCCTTTTTATTTTCGATGCCATGAGTATTTAAAAATTTGTCAGTTGGATTTAATCACACTATTTTTTTCCCCTCCAAATCTAAAAATTGCATCATTTGTGACTTGATTCAAGTGTTTTGGGACTAATATTGTTCAGAACATTATATTAAATTAATAATAAAGTTAGACGAGTAAATATATTAAATTAAAACTTAAATTATGATTTAAAATGATACCGTATCATGATATTTGGGTGACATTTGAATAGCGTTCGAACGTTGAAGTGCAATTGAATATCATGTAATCGAACATTGGCTCAATCACCGGCATTGGAAGTTATTTTTCTCACCGTAACATAATTAATAATAAAATTTTTGACCTATATTGATTAAGTACGGTTTATAGTGTATGAGGTTTCAACTTTATGGGTTTGTTTTCGCCGTTTGAGATTTGAAAAACATAGTCTTAAAATATGGATGTGTTCTAAAATTATAAATCATGACAAGAATGGCCGGTTAGAATATTTATTCTTATTTTTGATACTTTTTTTTTATTTTATTTTATTTTATTTCAGTCTTTTTTTTATATTTCATTGATATAATATTATTGATATTTTATAGATAAATTGACAAAAGTATATGAAAATATTAATATATTGAGATATGTGGGCTCTTGAAAAATATCAGTGTAGTTTATATTTATTCGACGCTGATTCTACATTCAATGACTTAAGGTCTTTTTGATTTTATGAATAGATGCTTATTAGCCTCGTGAGTATCATATTGATATATCATTGAATATTAGGAAACGAGGGTTAGGTTAAGACATGGGCAAGCCAAAAGTATTTGAGATTGTCTTGGCCACTAAATTGTGGAAGAAATCTCATGGTAATAGGGGTAATAGTTTGTATAACTGTGAATATTGAATAACCTCTTATGACTTATCCGATCTTTATAGTGTAAATAATACCTCATTAAACTTTTGTAAATGTCTATACACAACTTTGATGTTCTTCTTGATAGGCATTTGAGGAGGTGGTGGATGGCTGGTGGTAGGTATGTGTACGTAGATAGAGATGGTATGCATGATATGTATGTGTATGCAAAAATTAGTATGTTCGTAAGCCAATTTCATAAGCCAAGAACATTGTGTATTTGTGCAAATATATATGTATATGTGTCTGTAATATGTTGTATGTATTTATATATGCACACACATATATACTGATGGGGACGACAGAAATGGACCGGCCCGACATAAAGGCCCATGAGTGACGGTGGATGTCAGGCCCATAGTCCCAAAGATTAGTTGGTATTTTCATTGACCCGAACAACATCCCAATTGTAATACCCTGATATTCTAACTCGGGTTATCAAATTAATAATAAATAATATATTTTGGTATTAATAAATAAATCAAGTATTAAATAATTAGTCATTAATAAAAATAATTAAATA
>JAOVVI020000290.1:0-24367 GCA_028571085.2 Nepenthes alata
GATTTTAGAGCTTCAGATTTTGAAAGAAAATGAACTCTGGATTTTAGAGCTTCGTATTTTGAAAGAAAATGAACTCCGGATTTTAAAGCTTCAGATTTTGAAAGAAAATAAACTTTGAATTTTAGAACTTCAGATTTTGAAAGAAAATAAACTCCGGATGTTAGAGTTTCATATTTTGAAAGAAAATGACTTCCGGATTTAAGAGCGTTGGATTTTGAAAGAAAATGAATTCTGGGTTTTAGAGCTTCGGATTTTGAAAGAAAAAGAACTCCGGATATTAGAGCTTCGGATTTTGAAAGGAAAAGAACTCCGAGTTTTAGAGCTTCAGATTTTAGAACTTCAAATTTTGAAAGAAAACTCTGGATTTTAGAGCGACGGATTTTGAAAGAAAAGCTCTCCGTCCCTTTAAAAAGAAAGGCACTCCGTCCCTTTGAAAAGAAAAGTACTCCACCCTTTATGAATCAAGAACTCCGGCTTTTATGAACTTTGGATTTCAGAAAAGAACTCCGGCTTTGACAAACAAACTTTAACTTTTGGAATTCCGGCTTTGTAAGAAAAGAACTCCGGCATTGATTAAAAAATTTTGGCTTTTGGAGCTACGGTTTTCTGTTTGAAAAAGAACTCTGGACTTTTGATGAAAAACACTCCGTCCTATTTTGAAAAAGAACGTCGGACTTTTGATGAAAAGTACTCCATCCTTTTTTATTGAAAAAGAACTTCGGCTTATTAAACTTTGGATTTTTGTTGAATGATGAACTCTGGCCTTTGTACTCCGGCTTTTGATGAGAAATGATATATGGACTTCAAATGTTGAAGTTAAAGAACCAAGGCTATAAGAACAATGAAAATATATATAATTCGGACAGCAAGTGGAACTCTACGACTTTTGATCTATGAAGGATGACCATTAAAGAACACTAACCAAGAATCGAGTTTCCATTAAGCTTGCTATTAGAGATGGATGAAAGATATTAGAGTGACACTCAAGGATGCCTCCTGGGCCACGGGAGGGGACCTTTTGGTGGCATAAGACTTTTAGACTACGGCCCCGTATGCCAGGTTAAAGGCATTACCTCCCGCCCCATGGAGCATAATGAGGGGATACGACTTTAGGTTGTGGGGTTACACAACCCGTCCTCGATGTTGTCCGCTCCCGTCCGATCCCTAAAGATGATAAGAATTCTGAATGATTTTGATGAATTTTTTGAAGACACGATGAAAAGAATAAGAACTGAAGAAGAAACGATATGATGATTTTCGTATGCTATGCTATGTTATGAAATTATGTTTTGATCAAATTATATGTATGTTTATGTTTTCTGCATGTGAGTATTTTGCTGGGCTTTGTAGCTCATTCTTGTTGTTTTCAGATGATGAAAGAATTATGGAGGACGAAGCTGAATAGAGCTTTGTGGAGTATCAAGGTGGTTTAGCGAGCCGGAGCAGTTTTGGAAGAGCTTTATTTATTTTGTCGTTTGATGTTGAATAGACTCCGCTGTTTATGCTGTTTAGAAATGTTTTAAATTTTAGTACGTTTCTGTGTTTTCCTTGGAGGATTTTATAATGAATATTTACTAGTAAGCATCTCATGGCATTTTTGGTACGGCTAATAATCAGAGTAGGGCTGACAAGTGGAAAATTAAACTAGTGGGCTAGCGTTATTTAGTCTGGCTTCATGAGACCCTGTATTTGTTAAAAAAAAAAAAAAAAAAATTGGGTCGTCACACTCATCGTCCGAAGTTTACCGTGATGAGCGGAGGGAACCCGTATTCCATGAAAAGGTGGAAAGACAAGGTGGAAAGAGAATTGGAAGCTCTCGGTTATATGGGGAAATGTGGCGAGCAAGCACAGTTCTGATGCCACTACTGAGGAAAGAGAAATTGCCAAGGAGGTCACGAATTTAGTGATGGCCAACCTTGGTAGTTTCAATGTGGGGAAGAAAAATATTTGGCTGTCACACAAGAAGTTGGCTGAGGCCAAGTGGGTGACACCGTTTAGGGACTCCACTACTGATGCAGCTTTGAAGAAGAAGAAGAAGAAGAGATTGAGAAAGAAAGGAGTTTCCCTTACCATCCAGGAGCCGGCCGAGAGGCCACAGAAGAGTCCACGGACTGAGGCCTTAGAAGATCCACTGCAGATCATCGATCAGTCCTTGTTTGGAGATGATACCACTGTCATTGCCCCCATGGTCAGGAGGCCCAGGGGGTTGGTTGCTAGACCTTCTGCGGAGCCTGAGGCTTCAGGTCCTTCTTCCTCCGCAGCCAAGACCCAGGGCGGGGTCTCAGACTTTCCTACGGGTCCTTCTATGGATCAGATTATTTTTTAGGCCTCGGAGGAGGTTAGAGTCCTCTAGGGCGAGGAGGCGGCTATGGCTACGACCGCTCCCGCCCCTGAAGCTGTCGATACTGAGGAGCCTTACGGAATGGAGGCAACCGTCGTCGCTACTTTCGAGGATATTTTTGAGATCCTTAGTGGCGATGAGGTTGAGTTCGCGGCCTCAGAGCTCCCGGAAGTCGCTGGGCCTTTAGGAGTTGCTAGGTCCTTGGAAGTTGCTGGGACCTCGGATGCTGTGGAGCCCCCTACTCCTGAAGGTCCCCCATCCGAGGCTATCTTTGATGTTCCTGCGGCGCCCGTGGATGAGCTACAGGAGCCCGAGACCCCGGGGGAGCGTGGGGCAAGTCATGATCCTCTGGTTTCTAAGGTACTTTACCATTTCTCCATCTGCATTACTTCTCGTTACCTGTGCCTTAATGAACTTGTCTCTTTTGCAGCTTCAGGATTTAGCTGGGAGCCTTAGTCAGCTGGTCAGTGAGGTCGCCTAGTCTTGCTTAGACATGGAGTCGTTGAGGGCCGTTCGAGAGGATAACCAACGGCTGCAGGCGGAACTTGCTGAAGCCACTACGATGAATGCCTCTTTTGAGGAAACTCTAAGGCTTCAGCAAGTCCAGTATGGATTTCTTTGAGAGAGGAATCTTCAATTGGAGGAGGCGCAGAGGGCATCGGTGAGGGCTGCAGATATAGCGCCCTTACTAGAAGCTAAGTATTTGGATGACATCCATTTGTGCTGCCGACTGATGCGGGTGCTATATCCGCGATTCCCTACCTCTGTGCTGGATCCTCAGAATGCGAGCGCCGCATGCCCCGAGGACGTGTATGGTATTGCGAGGAGATGATTTCCTGGGTCCCCACATCTGAGTCCCTCCGGGGGTCCTCACCCCTCAGATTAGCCAGGGAGCTCGAGCCGTGCAGAGGCCTCTCTACTTTAGGAGGAAGGGCAACCTTGGGCCACTACTCCACAGGGTCCCGGTGATACCTTGCTTTTCTTTCTTCTTTCTTTTTGTTGTTGTTGTACATTATAGATGAATAAAAAGGATATTCGATTTTGGTGCAAGTGCCTGATTTCTCGTTCTTGACTTCTGGATTACTCTTGTCATGGCGTCGAACAAGTTTCCTTGCATTCAACTAGTGTCTGAGTTCTCTGTCACGCGGTCTTTCGGGCCATTTTGGACAAATATAAGTCTTATGCATGACCTCTCCGGCCGCTCAGATGAATCCACATTTTTGGTAATACGACCTCTTGGGCCGCTCGGACGAATCCGAGTTTTAGAAATATGACCTTTTGGGCCGCTCGGACGAATCCGAGTTTTGGAATACGACCTTTTGGGCCGCTCGAATGAATCTGAGTTTTGATTACGACCGCTTGGGCCGCTCGGATGAGTCCGAGTTTTGGGAATATGACCTCTTGGCCCACTCGGACGAATCCGAGTTTTCTCTCCCACCTTTTTGTTTTTTCTCTTATTTTTTTTATAAGGGGGGGAGAGGGCTGTCTTACCTGAGGATAGCCTAAGTTTTGCGATTCGCCTATTACTGGTAGTATCTCCTGAGGTGCGTGGCATTCCAAGCCCGGGGTACCAGCTTGCCTTCTTTGGTGCACAGTTTGTAGGCCCCTCCCCGAAGGATGGTAGAGACCAAGAATGGTCCCTCCCAATTTGATGAGAGCTTATTTCTGCCAGTGTTTTTTCCCGTGGCTTCAACGCTCCTCAGCACCAGATCCCCAACCTCAAACTGTCGCGCCTTTACCTTCTTGTTGTAGGAGCGGGCAACTAGTTGCTGGTAGGCCACTACCCTGAGCCTGGCCTGGTCTCGAACCTCTTCGAGCATGTCAAGGCTGTCCCAGAGTCTTTGGCGATTGTCGGTTGTGCTGAAGCATCCAACTCGCGGACTTGTGAGGCCTACTTCTATTAGAATGACAGCCTCGACCCCGTAGCAGAGGCTGAAGGGAGTATCCCTCGTGGGCTCTCTGGGCGTCACCCTGTATGACCAGAGGATCGAGGGTAGCTCATGTACCCAGGAGCCCTCGGAACACTCCAGCTTGGTCTTGAGCCCGTGCAAGATTGTGCGGTTCGTTACTTCTACCTGTCCGTTGGCTTGGGGGTATGCCACTGAAGTGTGGACCAAGTTGATCTTCAGGCTGGTGTAGTACTTAGTGAATCATTTGCCGGTGAACTGCGTCCCGTTATCTGTTACGATGCATTATGGGATCCCAAATCTGCACACAATGTTCTGTCGGAGGAACTCGGTGGCATTTTACTCTGTTATCTTTGCTAGCGGTACTGCATCTACCCACTTGGTGAAGTAATCTATTCCTACAATCAGAAACTTCCTCTGTCCGGGCATGAGCGGGAGTGGTCTGAGGATGTCGAACCCCACTGGGCGAACGGCCACAGAGACTGGAGTGCCCGGAGGTCTGTGTGGGGGCGATGGCTCGCGTTGTTATAGAGCTAGCAGTTTTCACACTTGCGCACGAAGTCAATGGCGTCGTACTTTATCATGGGCCAGTAGTATCCTTACCTCATGAGCTTAAAGGCTAGGTTCTTCCTTCCGATGTGAGACCCGCATATCCCGAGGTGCACCTCCTGGAGGGCGTACTCGGCCTCCTGGGGGTAAGACACCTCAGGTAAGGGGTTGAGAAGCCTCGTCGATACAACTGACCACCTATGATCGTGTACCATCCCACCATCTTTTTTACCTTCTTGGCCTCGTTTGGATCTTCAAGCAATGTGCCATTGGATAAATACCTTAGATAAGGAGTCATCAAGGTATTGCCATTAAATACTTGCATTATCTCTAGCTCGGGGTCTTCGATGCTGGATCTTCCTAGGACTTCATGCATTCCTCAGGCATACTGTTCCGGATTTCACAAAGCCGCAGCCCTTGCCAGCGCATCGGCCTTGGCATTTTCCTCCCTTGGGATGTGGACAAATTTGACTATTTCAAAGTTCGAGATTGTTCTTCTGACTTTGGAGAGGTACTTGGAAAGCTGTGAGCTGTTGACGTCAAAGCTTCTGCGGACTTGGTAGATGACCAACTCGGAGTCTCTGTAAATGATGAAGTTTCTGGCCGAGCATTCCTTGGCTCATCGAAGCCCAGCCAGCAAGGCCTCGTACTCCACGACGTTGTTTATGGCTGAGAATCCCAAGGTTAGTGAATACTTTATCTCAAGCCCCTCGGGCATGCGCAAGATGACACCAGCTCCGTAGCCATCCTTCACCGAGGAGCCATCCACGTGCAGGGTCCATGTTGATGCCTTGCTAAACTCGTCTGCAACAGGTTGGTCTTTGTCATCGCCGGCCAGCACTGTTGTTTTGACAAGGAAGTCTATGAGGGTCTGTCCCTTCAAAGCTGGTCTCAGATGAAACTCAATATCGAATTCTTCTAATTCGATGTCCCACTTGATCAGCCGTCTAGATATCTTGGGCTTCTGCAAGATGACCCTTAGTGGCTGGTCAGTCAAGACCACTATCTTTTGTGCCTGAAAATATGGTCTTAGCTTCCTCACGTAGTAAACTAGTGCTAAGGCTACCTTCTCCGTGAGCAGATACCTGGTCTCAGCATTTGCGAGAGTCTTACTTACATAATACATGGGCTGCTATTTCCCATGATGCTCTCATACTAGGGCTGAGCTTAATGCCGTGTCGGACATGGAGAGATACAGGTACAGCTCCTCGCCCAATTGGAGAGAAGCTAGCAGAGGTGGGCTCGAGAGGTAGCTCTTGAGTCCTCGAAATGCGTCTTCACATTCATCACTCCACCAAAAGTCTCGAGCTTTTGTTCCTCTCAGGGTTTTGAAGAATGGTAGGTGCTTCTCGGCTTATTTTTCAAGGAAACGGGAGAGGGCCGCCACTCGCCCGGTGAGCTGTGGACCTCCTTCACTGTCCATGGGGACCGCATGTCCAGGATTGCCTGTATCTTTTTTGGGTTCGCCTCGATTCCTCGATGTGACACGATGTAACCCAGGAATTTTCCTAAGGCTACACCGAATGTGACTTGCTTGGATTGAGCTTCATCCTGTGGGCCCTGAGCGCATGGATGGTCTTGACCAGGTCCTTCATGTGATCACCGCTCGCCCTGCTCTTGACGAGCATGTCATCAATGTAGACTTCCACGTTCCTGCCTATCTGATCCTCGAACATCTTGTTCACGAGTCGTTGATAAGTTGCGCCTGCGTTCTTGAGGCCAAAGGGCATCACCTTGTAGCAGTATGTCCCTTGGTCCATCATGAATGACATGTGCTCCTCGTCCTCGGGGCTCATCTTTATCTGATGGTAGCCCGAGTACATGTCCATAAAGCTTAAGAGCTCATGGCCAGACGTCGAATCTACAAGCTGGTCAATCCTGGGCAGTGGGAAGCTATCCTTGGAGCATGCCTTGTTGAGGCCGATGAAGTCCACGTACATCCTCCATTTTCTGCTGCTTTTCTTTACCATGATCACCTTGGCTAGCCAGTCAGGGTACTGCACCTCTTGGACGAACCCGGCGTCCAGGATTTTCTTGACTTCCTCGTGGATGGCTACCAACTTCTTTATGGAGTAATTCCTACGCCTTTTCCTAATGGGCTTGTGACAAGGATCAATGCCCAGATTGTGGACTATGATTTTGGAAGAGATTCTCGGCATTTCACTAGGTGACCAGGCAAAAACGTCTGAGTTCTCCCGTAGGAAGCTGACCAGCTGATCTCGGACGGACTCTGACAGTGAGCTTCTTATGTGGACGTACTTCTTCGGATCCACCGGATTCAGCAGTACTTAGACGGTTGACTCCCTGCCCGTGTTGCAGCGTGGTCTCGTCCCTGAGGTCTAGGTCTTCTAATGGTTGTGGAAGGGCGGCTTGTGTGGTTTGTGCCAAATAACATATCCATCCCATGGATTGATCCCCAAGGACTTCACCCACACCACACGGGGTTGGAAACTTCATCTTAAGGTGTGGGATGGAAGTCACCGCACCGAACGTAGCCAAGCATGGGCGTCTGAGTATCGCGTTATATACAGAGGGTAGGTCCATAACAAAAAAGGTGAGGACCCTGTATGCTATCCTCGGGTATGTCACCAAGGTCACCTCCAATTGGTTGGTACCTTGAACAGGTACTGGCTCATTATCCAGCCCATAAAGTGGCCCTTCTGGCGTTCTCATCTGATTCTTCTTAAGTCATAATTTGAAATAGGCATCAAGGTATAGCAAATTTCGGGAGCTTCCATTATCAACAAATACTCGTTTCATCCGGTAGTGATTTGCTCCGTCTGAAACGAGTGTCGTTACAACTAGGGGGTCGGAGTGAGGAGAAGTTACATGGTCCATGTCCCTATTGCTAAAGCAGATAACTTCGTCTTCACATCCGGGTTCCATCCTGGCCTCTTTGCTACTGCGAGCTCGTGCCCGCTTTCTCTGGCCGGCCGAATTGATATCATGTTTACGACCCCCACGACCACTCTGTTTCTGGGGGGCTCAACTTCACCATCACCTGCTATTCCGGAAGCGTGTTTCGGTCTTTGTAAGAAACAGTTGAGGTGACCCCTCCTAATCAGCTCTTCTATTTACTTCTGCAGAGTCCTGCAGTCCTCCGTGCTGTGGCCCCCGGAGCGGTGGTAGTCACAGTATTTCATCTGATCCCCACCCTCCGGGTTCTTCAGCGGCTTGGGCCACTTAGGGAACTTTTCCTCCCGGATTTTCATTAGGACGTTGGCACGGGCATCATTTAGTGGCGTGAAGTGTATAGGCCGTTGGCTCTCTCCGGGCGCTCTGCTCGGCCTTGTGTTGTTTCTTCATTGCCTGAGGACTCTGATAGTCCCTGGCCTTCCTCTTACCTTCCGATGTGGGTATTCATCCCTCTCTGGCCGCTTGGCATTGTTGGCTTCTTTGACTACGATGTATGCTCTAGCGACGATCTCGGCCTCCATAAAGGTCTGGGGACCCTTGTGGACGAGGTACTTGAAGAAGGCACCTCCCTCTAGAGCCGAGAGAAAATCGTTTAGCTTTACCTCATCGGTCAATTTTGAGATTTGCCTAGCCTTAGCTATAAATCGGGCCAGGAATCCCCTCAGGCTCTAACTGGCACCCTGCTTGATCCGGGTGAGGTGCCAGGGCTGCTTCTCCACCCTCCTACTGGAGACAAACTGAGACAGGAAGGCTGTCGCCAAGTCGCTGAAGTCACGGATGGAGTCCACCGGCATCCCGTAGAACCACATCCTCACGTCCCCTTTCAGAGTCAAAGGGAAGCATTGGCACATGGTGGTCTCATCCAGGCCTTGCAGTCTCAGACGCTCCCGAAAGCGGTTAAGGTGATCCATGGGATCAACACTGCCATCGTACACCTCCAGATTTGGCATTTTGAACTTCGGAGGGAGCGTCTTTGTTATGATTTTAGTTGAGAATGGGGACTGGAGCGCGTTAGATCCTCCCCCGCTACTCTCTTCAAGGACTTGATTCCATCCTCTGTCCCAATCGAAGTGTGGCAATTGCCTTCTTTTTGTTGAGGCAATGCCTCAACTCGTAAGGCTCTAGATTCGTACGGCGCTCGGGGGCCGCCCAGACTCCTTGTGGGGAAGCATCGCGTGGAACCGCCTCTTGGTTGCTGCGTTCACAGTGGCTCCGCTGGGTCCCAGAGTTACGCCTCTCTGGGCTTTCTTCTCGGACCCAAGGATTCAGACGGCCCTCCAGACGCCACGAGGCTTGGCTGCTGGAGGCCACTTGGGTCCTTGGGTTTTAATGTCAGCTTGGCGGCTTCTCACGGTTGTCCCTCTCCTTGTCCCTTCCCTGGGACGCTCCAGCCTGGGAGGGCATGGAATGGGCTCCTCTCATCCGCTCATCAATCTTAGAGCAGAGTGTATCAAAGGCTTTGGACATGCCTTCTATTCTAGCCGCCAAGGCTCTGACCGCTGGATCAGGGTGGTTCTCCACCCCAACGCAGGGGTCGGGGCCGCTATTGTGTGAGGCCACCTCCCTGGCGGGTGCTCTCACCTGTGCCCTCGTGTCCACCATTCTAGCTCTTGGAGTTGAAGTTGTTGCGGTGTTTCTATATTTTTTGTGAAGATATAAAAAGAAGACTTTCAGTTGTTTTCCACAGACAGCGCCAATGTTGCATCTGCATACTCCAGCCGTTGATCGATCAGAGTCCGAGAGCTCTTTATGTGCTCTAAGACTGACGGAAGCGTGCAACACAAAGAGAACTGTCAGATTTGACGAGGACAATGCATTGTAAAGAGAAAGGGGATGAGGATACAGGACACTAGGACTTTACGTGAAAAACCCCTGTTATGTGAGAAGGGGAAAAACTACGGTGGCAGACGGGCAGTCCGAGAGATTCCACTATTACGAAAAAGGATTACGGCAGGGCACTATGGTACGATTTGCTACCACAGTGAATTACAAAGTGAGGAATCTTGCTCTTTCTCTTTGCACTTTTCTCTTGTCTTTTTTGAAGTTGTTCACAATACGTGCTCCAAACAATAGTTGGTGGAATCTTTCCCTTGTTGCCTGAAAGAGGGTATTTATAGCGGAAAATCATGTCGTTGGCAAGGGACACGTGGCACTAGCGTGTTAGGGACGCCTATCACCAGCCCTACCGATACGGCATGTCAGGGATGCCAGCTCTACGGATACGGTGTGTCAGGGATGCCAGCTTTGCGTATCTAGCATGTCAGGATCTGTTAGACCTCTCATGATGGCGTGTGCTCTGAGCGCCATGATTTCTTATGGTGCATTGCAGAGCGCGTGTGCGTCTTGTTAACGGTGAATCATCTGAGATGGCATGCTTGGTCATTTTGGTCCCTTGTCCTGAGGGCGCAGAGGCGTCGAGGCTGTCCTTGTTTGTGGAAAGCCCTCCGAGTCCTTGCCTGGTTCTCGGGTTCGTTGAGCTAGGTTCTCGGACGTTTCTCCTGCTAAAGGTCCTCAGGATTTCATTGATGACGTCAGTCCATTGTGGCATCCTCGTGCCCTTTTGGGTCAAACTGGCCTCTCGAACCGTTGCTGCTATTTGGGCTTCTTGGGACATTAGCCGAGGTCCTCAGGCTTATAAGGCCAACTTAGTTCCTTGGGCTAAGTTGGGGCTTTTGGGCCTCTTTAGCTAGCTTGTCTTCTTGGTCCGTGGTCATGACTTTGGGCCTTCCTTCTTGGGCCTTGAGTGCCGGGACCCATCAGTAACATGTAACAATTTAATACAAAGGAATACACTTTGAATTAAGTATTTCATATGGAAGGTTTTAATCATTTAGCTTTAATATAAACTATTTTTTAAAAAAATATGATGATCTAAAAAGTTAATAAAAAATTATATGTCTCACTTTGATTTCTTATATCTTCTTCCTATTAAGGTATCAATGTCCTCAATGACTTGATCTTGAAAGTGGCTTGGGTCTTTCACTTCTTTAATATCATATCTTTATCTTGAAAAATATTGCTCTAGCCCTCATTTTCCATTGTTTTTCTTACCTTGGGAAAGTACTTTAGATATAATAATGTCCTTTCATTATGAGTAATTGATATCGGCCCAAGTGGCTATCTACATTCTCTCTCAACTAAGATGGCAATTACTTGAATCTGATTATTTAGATTATGCGTCACTAGTAATGTCTTCTCCTTCGTTTTTAGACTAGGAAATCTCAGACATAGTGGCAATCTTTTAAATATCCTTGGGGGCCTGCATAAAAAAAAGTGCAATCAAGGGTGAAAGCTAGCCACAAAAAACTTCAGTTTGATACGTCTTGATAATTGAAATTAATATATAAATTAATGAGCTACCTTGCCGTGCCTGAATGCTTTAGTAATAACGAGATTTATTTTTAGGTATATCATTTAACGCTCAAATTAAAAAAATTTCTCTTCAAGTAAAAAAGATGTAAAAAAATGAGTGCGAGAATATAGAGTGGATGAGGATGAGCATTCATTTAGAGGGTAATATTCCTTTTTTTACAATCGACTGATGGAGTGGTTTTGATTTATATACTTGACAAGCCGAGTGTCTTTAGTACATATGCACTTGTTTTGGTAGCGTGTCTTTTTTCCTCTCGTAGTCATTGTCTGACTTTTTTCTTCCCCCTTTCTTTAGGGAAGAGAGTTTATTTATAATGAGAGGTATCGTTTGGTTGGTAGACCCTTAGATTAATGTGTGAATATGATGCCTCTTTAATGGAGAGGGGAGTTATTTGCTTGTACAACGACCGCCTTCATTTAGTGGCAGGTCTAACTGGCTTCTGATTATTGGATTGGGGTAGCCGCTATCTAAAACAACTCATTTAAATAGTCCATTATGATTCTTTAATGCCAAACTATTTAGCTCATATCACTTGGTTCAAGCGTTGCATAATTTGCCTCATAGGCTCAGAGGCATCTTCTATTGGGCCAGCCAATATTTGCGCCTCTTATTCATCAGTACATTGGCCCGCTCAGGCTTGGTTGTACCTATCACTAGCCCCCTATATTAAAAGGTTTGAATTTTAACTCATAACATGTCATCGATGGAACGCCAACTGTAACTCCATCAATACACATTCTTTTCCCAAATATTCGGCTTATTTAGGGTCTCATTTGGTAGGATTTTATTTTCTATCATCAATGTTGAGATTCATTATCTTCTTGAATTGAATACCCGTTAAACACTCCTCCCGGTGAATTTGTAAAGCTCCCTTTACTTTGTGTCATGAGGCATTCCTTTTCTTTCCCAGTGGTGTGACTGTCTTGAGCCAATATAGTGCCTTTGATGTCGTGAACTAGAGTAGGTGGGAACTCTCCTACAACCTTTAACGTTGAGATCCAAGGATATGATTGAAGACTATCTTGATGGTACTCTTTTATATGAGAAATCACATTGATTTCCTTTTTTTATACATCTTTCCCGAAACCAAGTCTCCATCACCGTGACAGGTTTTGCTGTGACAATGCTACCATAGTCATAATGTGGGTGACTACAGTAGGTTTTGGTGGTAAATTTTTATGGTTGCCTCATCCCATGGAAATGTTGTAGTTCTTGGAGAGAACTGTTGTGGCTCTTGGGTAGAGGGCTTTTCTTCTCTTTTGCATCTGTCCTGAAGTCCAGTCGTGTTTTGTACCGGTGCCCTTTTCTCGCTGACCATTGTAGAGGTGATCGAGATATATATTGTTGGTATGGGTGGACGTCTTTCTTTCACTTGTCAAGTTGTCATTCTATGTCATCTTTATCTCATTTCGAGTTGTACTTTTACTGTTGTAAACTTGTATATTGTAAAAGGAATCAATAAATAGTACTACTCAAATATTGTTAATTTGTCTTTGTGTGACTCCAATATTCATATATTCTTTGAATAATTGAAGTGGTTGAATACTATTTTTCATTGTTTAATTTTTGACAATCTGACAACTCGGACCATTAACAATTTAATTTTCTGACAATCCAATGCATGATAATTTACTTCGAATGCCCTATTTGTGCATCTGTAAATCAATCAAATTGGTCTTGAGTAGTGTTAGGGTCACTTATTGTCAGTCTGTCGCTTTGAGAAATGATACATCAGCGTATCATAACCCGCACAGCGTTGCAAACATGCCAATCTGGGCATCAGAGCCACCAGATATCTGCTTGCTACTCTAGGAGGTGTTGCGTCAGGCCATCATTATTACCATAACAAAATAGATGTGCCGCAACACTCTCCGATGCGAGCACATGTCTCAGCTATTATGGCAACCCGCCTCTTCATTGCCCTTAAATGATGTTGTTTATGGGCAAAACTGTTAGCTATTTAAATTCTAGTGCTCTTTCATTATTAGAGGATTTTATTGGACACTTAGACCGTCAAGTGGTCTTCCAGTTCAATCAAGATGGTGATTAGACTTTATTTACCCCCCATAAGAAGTATAAAACAAGTGGGGATAATCCAGATTTAATATAGGATTAGAAGGACTTATATTTTTATATTGCGCTCCCTTTTGGTTAGACTCTTTCTAATAAATGGGGGTAGGGTGAATTCCGCCTACTATGGTGATGCCCTGGAGAGTGAGTCTTGCATGGCTCGGCTCTTGATGGAACTTATTGAGAAAAATGTTGTCTCACTCTAGAGGACAAATAATTGGTTGACCTGACAGGCACTCGCTGGTGTTGACTGGAAAGTGAGTACGGAAGGGGAAGTTGATGCCGTCTTGTCTTTTTGTCGGCCCAAGAGGAAACCAGGATAAATTTTCATCTAGGACTCTCCTAAAAGAGCGATCAGTAGGTCAAATCCCCTCCCATCTTCCTTGAGGAACAGGGTCATCAATGAGGTCTATGATGAGATGACTACATTGCACGCCGGTAAGTCATCTGAGAGGCCGACTTCTGTTCATTATTCATTGGGTCACCTAGTTTTTGAATAAGAATCTAAATTTATTGAGGGTGGGAAGCTTCATTTCCCACCAATTCAAGGATAACTCTGTCCATGGAGTTATTTGTGGTTCGCCCTTCCTTGGGGCGTTACGGTCAGGAGGAAAGTTCTGTTCTGGCCTACCTACGGGTGGCACACCGATCCAATGAGACGGGATACTTCTGTTCAGTTTCAGGCCTTAGATTATGTAGAGCGAACACAATCTATCCTTGAATATTCGCCCCCTCAGCTACTAGGCGATACTGGTAGGGTCTATACTGTTCTGTTCCGATACTGTTCTGTTCTGATTCTGTTTAGTTCTGTATCGTCGTTATTGTACAGATTTCTATTCCGTATTGATTACTATACTGTTTCGAATAAAAGAGAAGTTTCTGATTCTGCTTTCTGGATTAGAATGATTACTGATTTCTGATTTCTGACTACTAATTTCTGTTCCGTACCGTTTACCGTTTACCGAAATGATATGAAGTACTGTTTACCGTTTACTATTTACCAAAATGATATGAAGTACTGTTTACCATTTACTGTAACGATAAGTTATGTTACTGTACCGATTACCAAATATGAAGTACCGTTTACTGTTTTACCGATATGATATGTTACCGTACTGAGTACCGATTTTCGATACGTTATGTTATGAAGTATCGATGACTATTTATAGTTACTGAATACTGTGCACTGATTTCTACTTACTGCTTCCCGTTTGTTAATTAACGGTCACTGATTTCCGATTTTGAAGTGTAATATGGTCAAAGCATGTTTTCTCTATTTATTGGAGTACGTTCTGATTTCTATTCTGTTTATGCATAGTACATAACTGTTCTGCATCACGATTTTACTGCTCATGTGTATGTACCTTGCTGAGCCTCGGCTCACTGTTTTAGTGTTTTCCCCTACAGATGAGACAGTAGAGCTACTGCCTGACGAAAAAGAGTAAACAGAGAGGAGTTGCTTGAAGACTTTTGTGGACTTAGAGTATTCTGGAGCCATTTTTGAAGAGCTTGTGGATGTAAATGCTTAGCTGAAAATAGGATTTTGTATACCGATCTCATGCTTATTGATGTTCTAGAATATGTAGATCTTTGTATGAAAAGCATATGATATGTATGTCTGTAAAAAGGAAAAGCTATGCTTCTGCAGGTTATTAGTTTAACTTCTGCTATATACTCTGGATTTACTGTACAGGTCCTAGACGACATCTTGTTATTGAACTGTTAGAGTAGCTAATGTTTTTATAAACTTGTGCCATAGATGGCACATGTGATCCTGTGATTGTATGTTGTAGGAAGAATTGTAAATGATGGATAGATGTATGCTTGTAATGGATGATCATACAGATTGTAATTTGGGTTTTATATCCAATTGCAAAGGGGACTCTGCCAAAATTTCTGCAGAAGTCTTGCCTTATAATTTAAACCGTTAATTGTGTTTATGTTTTGACGGAAGTTTTTGAGGAAAAAAAAAAATAATCCATTCCGTCACACACATCATCCAAAGATATTCTTAAGCTATCTAAATAGTGTCTCCAAAACGTTTCTCTTTCAATAAATAAGCATCACATTGTGAAACTAAGCATATTAAATCATGATCTAAAGTTTCATAATTCATGGTGGTGTGTCCAAACCTGATAATGAGAAGTCCTTTGGCAATGTTCAATGGGAAGTTGTCACAGATTCTTGCCATGTATGGATTCAGTGATGGATTTATTCATTTAAATTCATTTCTAGAATACACTCAATTTTTTACTCAAGTTTGAGCTAAATGACTTCTTTGCTTCATCTATAGGTTTGCAAGATAAGGGGATCCATTTGCCACCTCTATTATTCAAATGAAGTTTCTAGGAAAATTGACCAACAAAGCTATCAATGGTGTCATTTGAATTGCTGGGAAAAAAAGTGGCTCAATGGTTTGTATAATACATTATATATTCCTACACATTTATGTTTACACAATACCACTAACTTGCTAAATTATAACCACCCTGCACCTTAAAGAGTGTTTTGCATGGAAATCAATCTATCCCAAGATGCTCCTGGTAGGCAAAAGAGTGCATATGGAAAGGATAAAATTGCTTTTTAGCTGTAACTCTTGTTTACATGCAAAATCTTGGTGGCTGCCTCTGACCATTGGATTCAAGTCTTCAGTTTGGGATTTGGAGCTTGAAAATTAAGAGGGAAAGCCTTTGCCCAAAAGTAAGGCCATGATGACCTAGAGGTCATGGGTAAACCATGAAAATAAATCATTCTAAAAAAATGATATAATTGTCAATAAAGGTTCTTCAAATAATTTTTTCTGGCTGATTGAATGCTATCATATAATACAACATTGATTGGATGGAGAGTAGCCTGGTTTGCAGAAAATTAGTGGTTTATTAGGTGCACTCTGATCTGGCATCTTCCTAGCTAAAACAGCTACTGCTGCTACTCCAAGAAACTGCTCAAACTTCTGATGGAGTAAGGTGGTTTTCATTATGAAGGGATTTTATTTCCTGAGAATTCCATTTCCTCTGCTCTTAGGGAACTTCCCCTGCAGTTGTTTTTTCCTGGAAGGTGATATGGATCTGGGGGGGGGGGGGGCATTGATTTCAAAAGAGAGGCTAACAAGTGAATCAGTGTGTGCTGAGCAGAAGCGACTACAAATTGGTTAATTACTTATTTATCCAATGTGAAATCTCTCACGATGCTTTGGTGCAGGCATGAAAATTAACGGGTGTCAGCGGGCACAATCCAACTCTGCCCAAACTTCAAACTTAGGAATGGTTCTCCAAGAAAATGCCAATAGCAGATTTTATGATTTGTACATGAATGGCCATATATTGCTATATATGGGCAGAAATGAGTACAATTACTTTTAGGAATGGATATCCTTGACAGGGTGGGCCAATCACTAGTATTGTTGGTCATAATTTTCTTCTACAGGTTTTCTCTCTCCCTTTTTATTTCTTTCTTTTTGTTGCAGAATTTGTAGAACTGCTTTACTCGGGCAGCTTGGCTGCCTGACGAGATGTGCTTTCAGCAGTCCTCAGCATTGCCATATCAAACAAATACCTATCCTGGTTAAAAAAAGAGAAAATAAAAGGTGGGTACAGAGATTAATATTCAAAGGCATGACCAACACATGAAAACATCTGATAAGTGAAACAAAATTCTAGAGGAAGTGATTATGGCAGGTCTACACAGCATTAAAAAGTTGAAAATGGAAATAGAACTGACTAAGCTTTTGAAGGTAAGCTGTTAACTAGCAAAGTTCCACTCTGTGGTGAGCACTGAAAATTTACCAGTCTACGGAACAAATAAGTCCAGGTCAGGTAATGAACTGCATCCTCTTTATGGCAAATTGTCCGAGAAACTATCTCTGCATTGATGTGATCATGCAAATGCTCTCTCAGACTACTCTCAACGGGAAAAGGTTCATATAGAAACTGCAGATGAGAGGAGGATATATTTTCAGTCATTTTTATTGAGGCAAAAAAACACTCGTGACAGTACCTGAAGTTAGTCAAAATGCATATTCCACCTTTTTGTAGAAGCTCTTTTTGGGTTCATGAACCAGAATAACTGCTTTCCCATGCTGATCAAATTGTGGACGGCCAGCACGACCCATCATTTGCAATATATCTGTGACAGGAAAATCAATATATCTCTTCGACTTCCCATCATAATATTCAGTTCCCTGTATCAAACATGGATACCATTAACAGGCATAAATGGCTTTGGCATGTCAATTATTCCAATATTTAATCACTAAAAAGATCAAAAATCATAACAGCATACACAATTGTAAACTTCTAAAAATAAAAAATCAATTATTCCAATATTTAATCACTAAAGAAGATCAAAAAACACAACAGAATAAGATAAAGTTTCATCATGTCAATTAATGCATCTATTCATATGTTCAAATCACGTAACAAACTTTCGAACTACACATGATTTGTCACTATAGATAGTTCTTGCCTGGATCCGAGGGTGAGTGGTGCAATGGTAAAGTTACTACATTGACCTAGAAGCCATGAGTTCAAATCATAGAAATAGACTCTCTAAATTGCAATGATAAGGTTACATACATATGAGAATCCTTCGACCCAAGATGGAGAAGCTCATGCACTAAGTTGCACCCCATATAGTATTAAGGATAGGCCTTAGGATAACAATAAGATTGCTCTACTATGAATTAAAGCTCAAGGACTCAAATCATGGAAGTACTCTCTTTGCAATGTATTAGTCCTACTATGTAGAAACCTCATGAATTGAGCCATCCCTTTTTGTATAGATTTGCAAGAATTTCATTTGATTAAAAGAAACATAGCAACATTCCATTGAGCCTTAAGGATTTTTAAAGTAAAATATTATTTTCATGGGTTCAATTATGTTTTTCCCCAACTTTTGAAGTGTAAATGGCTCCATTATTTTTTTGATAGGAACTCAGAAATTTGTAAGTTTGTTCTTTAAAAATATTCATATTGATTCTCTTAAATTTCTAACCCAGATTTATCTAGCATTACTAAAAAAAAAATATTATTGTACAATACAAACTTAACATATTAATCTTTTATTTGATTTCTAATAAACCCTACTTGGAAAATTTTAATATAAAAAAAAAGAACAAGAAAACAAAAAAGAAACAAGACTTGGGTCAGTGGTAGAATAATCGGTAGCAGAATCATAAATCATGATTCTAATTCCGACTTTTGGCAAAACTTACAATTGGTTCTAGTCCCGCTATCATATATAGATGGATTTTTGCCTATGATTGAACCAAAATTGGCAGAAGGAGAAGGCAAAATTCCACTCTTAAGTGTAATAAAACCATATCAGTATTGAGCAAATGATACATATGAGATTTTTATTTCAAATCTAAGAAAAGAATAGCCAGATACGAAACATATAAATATAGGCAACAATAATGACTCGATGAATTAATGAGCGTTTGAAAAGAACATGAAAATATCTTCTCCAATTGCAAAAACATTAAATTCTCTCTATACACAGATTGAGAAAGAAGGAAAAACAAAATAAAATATGTTCTCCATCCGTAGAAATATTAACATTCACTATGTACACACAACAAGAATAAGAGGAAAAGGAAGGCACCACTGAGAGAGCAGGAGAGGAAAGGGAGAGGAAGCATGTGAGGGTGAGAGTGTGAGATAACTGGTGATTATTTATTAGTTTGTCTTCTCGGCTATCCCTGTGCTGATGGTCTAACTCTGAGCTCTCGAGTGCAGAAGACAAGTATATAAATCAGGCTATGGGCATGACAAAAATGGTGAAAATGGCAACTGATGTATGGTATTCTGATGGCGATGGAAACAGTTAATGGGTGTGAAAATGATGTATTTAGTGTGGCTGAGGGTAGAACCATGTGCATCAATACCAATTAGATGTAATACGTGAAAGTAGAAAGGGAAAGAGAGAAAGGATAATGACACACAAATACTCTTAATAGTTCAATATCAGCGTATGAGTAAAAGAGTGAACAAGGTGCACTTATAGAAGTTAAGAAATAGCATCTAACTAGAAAACAAAAGAACTAAAAATCCTACGAATTGTAAACTAAATTAGATACAAGATTAAATTGTTTCAGAAATAAACGATGCTATTTAAATGACCTAAACATACTAGCAATATAAAATTACAATAATAACTGTGAATACTATAAGAAATTATCTCCATCACCTCGGGGAAATGAAATCGCACTATGCAAATAAAAGACTGGTCCACTATAGTCATATCATTGTCGTGAACAAAATTAACTATTGGATAATCATGGGCAAAAGTTTGTTAGTTGACAAAACTCACAGTGTACTATGCGGTCAGTAACATCAACTAAGGTTTTGGCAAAAAGGTTTGCAAGGGGAAAAGAATCAAAACAAAGAGGATGACTTTACATGATGAAGAAATAGACCAAGGAATATCTTGCAAAGAACTTGCGGTGGTGTTTAAAGATTTCAGCCTGACAGTTTCAGCATCAACAATATAGATGTAAATAGAGGCTGAAATGTGAACCATACCATGGATCAGTCCCATAGGTAAGGAAGTAGGAGTCTCATTTAGGAAGATTAGGTAAGGAAGTGATACATATCAGTCCCACAGGGTCCCCCAAGTAACTTAAGACTACCATAAATTAAGACAACAATACTATGAAATTATGCAACAATGTAGAAAATAAACCCTCCATAGAACAAAATCTGAAACACAACCCTGTTATTCTGGTTTCTTTAGTTAATAATCTGTAGTCAAACATCCAGTCCTTACCCACTCTGGACCCCCCAAGAAAAAGACACTGAAATTTGGAACAGTCAACCGAATATTTAAACAATGGTTAGCTTGCCTCACCTTGATAATGACGAGATGGGCTGGAAGGTTAACACCCCATGCTAATGTGCTAGTTGATACCAATACCTGCTAAAGAATAAAAGCCAAAGTCAATGGGCAAGAACACAAAGTTTTACATTGCTTTGCTTGGTAGACACAATGCACATGCATTCTAGCGGAGTTACATCCTCATCTTTATGGACTAAGGGAACAATGACTATTGACCTAGGGGAAAGACTGCACAACTTTATATACAATGCCGCATCTAACTATTTAAGGATGCAGAAGCATTGAGGGAGAGAGCAACCTGAATTTTGTTGTTTGCAAAGAGCTCTTCCACAGTAGAACGGTCCCTGTCATTTAATCCAGCATGGTGCAAGCCAATACCAAATTGCAGGGTGTGTCTCAAGTTCTGGTCAGTTAATTGGGAAAGAATCATCTGCAGTGACTCTTCCGGCATATTCAGAAACTGCCTTGGACGCTCATCAGAAGCTGCAAACTTCAGTACCAGAACAAAAGACATCAGTAATGAACACTATCAGATTGAATATATGCAATTATCCCAAATAAATAGATTGTAACTCCAGCTTCCTGGGCAATGCTACCTGAATTAAATCAAGAGCTGTAAGCCTTGTCTGTCGACGAGAAGAAACAAAAATAAGCACTGGCTTTGTAGGAGAATGGGTACAGATAGCAGCATATGTAGGCTTGTTCATGCTATTCATTCTTGGACAATAGAACTTCCCCGGGTACCCCTACAAAAGTAAAGCAGCAGAATTCAACTTTGTGGTACCATGAATCCAATATCAATTCAAACTTGCACAAGAAAAACAAGCAAACAAAGAGGACTGGAAAACCCTCCATCTTTATTCAAAGCTAAGTTTTAAATCAGCAACAAAGATTGGTTTCTCATCTAGCATCAATACACACTCAAATAATAATCTTGCTTGCAACCATAAGGAGTAATACCAAAAATATCCTCATCGAGGAACATAGTTTTATGTCTCAGTGACACAGCGCCAAGAAAACACAAGGACTGCCTGCACCATGGCATTGCAGCATATCATAATGGCCATGGTTGAGGTCACTGCCAATATTTAAATCTATGTTGATCAAGTTATGTATAAATGAAAATTTCATGCATGACAATAATCCTATGTTTCTCACACAGGATAGGGTGTAATCCAAAATAATATAATTCTGGATCCGTTTTTATACACTAAGAAGATTGCACAGTAAGATAAAGATAATTTGTGATGCTGATGTACAACAATCTTTATAGAAATACTAATGCTAAATTCTATAGAATAAAAGCCCAAAAAATATTATCCATAAAATTTTCCATGAAAATATATGATAACTATGACAAAGTATTATTCTTAGAAATTGGCATCACAAAACTGCTTTCTCATTCTGCATCATTCTCCCCAGGCTGTAAATATTCAACCATGAGTTTTGATATCTATGTGCACCATGTACTATGAACAGTTACTTAAAATACGCAAGAGATATAAGATGGGACATAACTCCAATTGGGGGAGGGGATTGGATGATTCCATCCCTGAGAACATGGCTATTCAGCCTGTTCTTTCAAAAGGCTTTCTTCTTCAATGGTAAGGTTCCCAAGAAGCCACATAAACCTCTTTCGTTATTGTTTTACAAAGCTCAAAAATTCTTCAACAGTTAGTGACTATATGCACCCATTGCTTCTTGCAAAATTATCTAGTCATTTCTAAGGTCATTACAAATAGATTAAAGAGGTTGTTTCTGCTCTTGTTGACTACAGTTTAGGAAGCACATGTAAAAGGAGAAACATTTCACCTTGATGCATGATTAAAAAAATTGAAAGAAGATTGAAGAGGGAAAAGAGAAGAGACGACAAAAGAGAAAGATAGGCAGCTGAATGGAGAAACCTTATCAAAAGGGTTTTGGTGTATGAACTTGACTTTATAGACTTGTTTATCATATACTACAATGAATAATACTCTTATAAATAAGCACATAGCAAACTAGTCCTCTGCATCATATCTAGACTACAAATATATTTAACTCGAATTCTAGTCAAAGTTTGTAAAAATATCTACTAGTTAATATCCATTCCTCACAAGTTTGATGTGAACTAACCCCTAGTAAAGATTCTCACGAACAAAATGACAATACATCTCTATATACTTAGTGTTCCCGTGAAATACCAAAATTTATGCAATATGTTTATATGCTTGGTCACACAAAAATAGAAGACTAAGAACTCGTATATACAAGTGCCATCTAGTAACTACCGAGGCCATGCCATCTCACATTTAACGTGAGCCAACACACAATTCTCTAAATAAACATATGACCAAGAAATCACACTTTGCTTCATTACTGAAGAGAAATGAACAAGTTGTCCTATTTTTTTTTTGTTTATTTACATATAGAAAGAATCACCCAAAAATATTAAAGCACTCATATATTTGCATCACATCAGCAATTATCACATAAGTCATGGAACAAAATATTAGTAGATACCGATCGATATCTAGCCCCCAATATTTTTCGATACTTTTTACAAAATTGCTATGTCGATATTTTGAGGCTCCCATTGCTTTTAGTATATAACTTAATTTTAAAGGATTAGAAAACAATTGTTCAAAAATATAAATATGATTAAATAGGGTTAAATTCAGTATATAACATAGCATTGATGTAATCAAGAAAATATATATTTTTCATATATAATATCGGATATTGATATGTATCATTCGACATGGTCACAACTGACACCAATACCAATATTTTATTTTATGGCATAAGTGCATTCAGCTCTTCATAAGGTTTCCTATAGTTCACAAAATAATTTGTCACACTTATGATTTTTTTGACCCACATTAGAGATAGACTTTGGTATATAAGAAAATAGGGGCAAGTTATATATTACATTTTAGAGAACTGGAAAAATTTCGCAAGCCATCAATCATTTTACAAGACAACATAGAGATAGTATCTAAAATAACAATTTATTCACTCATCGACATTCAGTGATCATTAATGATAAAAAAATAATCACAATACAAACTCGGAAGAATACATCCAGAAGCAACCAAAAACGAATTCTTCCAACCAAAATTAAGCAAAGCACCACAAAATAGATAAAAAAACAACAAACAAATACTGACAAAAATTAGTAAAACATGGTCACTAGAAGCACTAGTGAAAGCAGCATTAACTGCAGGAGAAGAACTAACAACACAAACAAGTCACATAGCCACACTATTCAAGCATTACAGGAGCATTGTTCACACACTGTAGCAGAAGAGCACATAAAACCATAGCCATAGCACTAAAAAATAAAACCCTAAGCACTGATATCATGTAGAAGGAAAATAAAAGAGAAGAGAGATATTAGTGGCTGAATTGAGAAACCCTCTCAATCAGGTTTCATATATTCACTTGTAATTAAAGACTCACATACAATATACTGCATTAACTAAAATACCCTTGCAAATAAATACATAGCATTCCAACATACCATGTGAAGAAACCACCAGATGCAAAAAGCTTAAGCTTTTGGTGGAGATCCATGACTGATTTTATACTTTCACACATGATGACTCAAAGGAGTTTCATCAAAGATTTGTGGAGCGTGCAGATTTGCCTTCATAGTTTAGAGGCTGGTCACAACCTGTTTCAAATCTCCAGCATTCTTTGTAATCATCAATGGAGGTCTACTCAGTTTCTTTAAAGGGAGAAAGGATCTACCTAAGACAAGGAGACCCCATGCCTCATCTTTTTCTAGTTACTATTTAGCACTTAAACCAGAAATTGATAACAGATACAAAATTAAAATAAATTTCACGGCCATTCATGTGCAACAAGTTGAAAATCACATATTTAGGCTTTGCCAATGACATTTTACAAAGTTAATGTCAGTTTTTGTGATGTGGATATCAGAGACATTCCAAATTAGAAGTGATTTGAGACTTATTTGATTTGATTTTATTTTATTTAATTGGAGATTTTATTTTATTTGATTTTGAGAGATTTTATTTGATAAGACTTAATTTTTTATTTTAAAAAATTATGTCATATTGTTTCCTCATTTTAAAATGTCGTCAGTTAGGAAATTATAATTATTTCTTAATTAATCTAGGAATAAGGTTTCTCTATATAAAGATCTTAACCCTAATGTTGAACGTATTACTGATGAGTTGAATGAATATTGAGTGATTGTGATTTTCTTTTCTCTCTACTGATCTCTATTTCTCTTTTCTCTATTCACTTTTCCTATTTCTTCCCCTTCTAATTTTTTCTCCTTCTCCTTCTCCTTCCCTCCTTCCTCTTCCCTGCACCAAATTTGTTACCAAAGAAGGGGAACGAGGGGAGAGGAAGAAGAAGATATTCGGA
>JAOVVI020000290.1:24377-35580 GCA_028571085.2 Nepenthes alata
AATAGAGAGAGACGGAAATCACAATTACTCAATATTCATTCAACTCATTAATAATACCTTCAACATTAGAGGTAGGATCCTTATATAAAGAAACCTTACTCCTAGGTTAATTAGGAAATAAATAAATTTCCTAACGATATCTTAAAATAAGAAAATAATATGATATAATTTTCTAAATTAAAAAAATAAAATCATATCGAATAAAATATTTTAAAATCAAATAAAATAAAATCTCCAATAAAATAAAATTAAAATCAAATAAGTCTCAAATCGCTCATAGATTGGCCTAACCGCAAATCTGCCCATGAAGTTCGAAGTTTTCACAGCTTAGTTTCTTTTTATCGCTAGTTCATTAAGGGATTTAGCACAATTACAACTCCTCTCACTGAGTGCATGAAGAAGAGTGAATTCACTTGGTCTCCAAATGTTGCCAAAGCTTTCAAAATTATAAAAAAGAGACTGAGAACAACAACCACCCCCGTCATGCAGCTTCCTAATTTCTTTGAAGTGTTTGAAGTAGAGTTTGCTTAGTTAAGAATACCATCCAATTACCTACTATGGTGAAAAGTTAAATGATGCCAAGTAACGATACTCTACTTATCACAAGAAGTTGTATGCAATTGTACGAGCCTTACACCATTGCTTACTGTCTCAAGAGTTTGTGTTTTATTCTGACCATGAAATTCTTTAATTTCTTAGCTCCTAAAAGAAATTAAATCATAGGCATAGTCAATGGATTGAATATTTATAAGCCTATCCTTTTATTATGAAATATAAGAAAGGAGTCGAGAACCAAGCGGCCGATACCTCGAGCCATCGATTGTCCTTATTATCTACTGTTCAAGGTAAGATTATTGGCTTTGAAAGACAAAAATAAGAATACGAATCTTGCCCTAATTTTATCAAAATCTTCCTAACTTTACAAAGTGGGCAGCCAGGCACCACAGAAAGTTTTCGTATTCAGGATGGATACTTATTTCGAGTTAATAAACTTTGCATCCCTAAGATGTTTGTTCGATATTTCACAGTCAAGGAGGTTCATGCTAGCTTTCTATCTGGCCATTTTGGATGTGATAAGACAATATAGGAAGTTGAGCAGCAATTTGACTAGCTTAGTTTGATAAAAGATGTGGCCAAGTTTGTCAATACTTGTCGAACATGTCAGCCAACAAAAACATAGAAGCACAATACTAGCCTCTACACCCCTCTACTTAGACTTAGTGATTCCTAACAGGACGTAAATATGGACTTTGTGTTAAGGTTCCTGCATATCCCTAAGAAGCATGATTCAATTTTTATTGTTATGGATTGTTTTTTTTTAAAAAATAACCCACTTTATTCTGTGTAGTAAAACTATTGATACTTCTCGAGTTGCTCGATTTTGCTGAAATTGTCAAGTAATATTTATATGGTCTTCCTAAAAGAATTATTTATGATAGGGATGTTCGTTTTACCAACTACTTTTGGAGGATCTTGTGACACATGATTGATACCAAACTAAAGTTTTCAACTACCTACCACCTTCGAACAGATGGTCAAACTGAAATTATTAATCAGAGTTTAGATAAGTTATTATGATATTTGGTTCAGGAAAATCTTAATAATTGGGGGACTTGATCCTTCCCACAACCCAACTTGCACATAATAGATCTATAGGCATGTGCCCATTTGAAATTCAATGTAACCTCAAAAATCAGTAGACCTTATCCCAATTGTCCCCACAAGTTAGTGGGTCCATGGCAATCAAAGCTTTTGCACAACACTTTCATGACTTATATATCGAGATCAATAAACAATTGGAAGCAAGCAATGTCTTATATAAATTTTGAGTTGATATGTATAAAAGACATATTGAATTTAATATTGGAGATTATGTTATGGTTTATATTAGACCAAAGCGGCGCCTACATGGACCCATTTCAAATTGTAAGCCCTAGTGCTAGTTCACTTAAAATTTCCAGTGGATTATAGTTTTCATAAATTATTGATATCCCATCTCATTATAGTTTTCATAATACTTTCAATATTAAAAATTCAATCACTTATAAAGGTAGTTTTTAACGCACCGGTTGATTCATTTGATGTACCCTAGATGCGCCACATATTGAACGTCCATCTAATCCTACACAATTCTTTACCCTACCAATATACAAAGATAAAATTGATGCTATTTTAGATGAGTAGATTATGGTTACCAAGGATTGGAGTAGTTTAGCACTTGTCAGTTGGGTTAGCCGACTAGAGTCCGAGAATGTTTGAATTTCAAGAGAGGCACTCTAATAGTTAGACCTAGATATTTTGAAATTCTATTAGAGTCATCAAAATTACCCATCTCCAAACCCAAGTCCCCTTCCTTTCGAAGGCATTGGTGGCTTTATTAGACTTTAGCTCCCACTCACATGTATCTACAGGCGTAGGCAGAGAATTGTGCAGCCACTCAACTTGTGGTTGGGAAATTGACAATAGGAGTTTCTACTTAACATGGTTGAGTCCCAGCCATCCAAGAAGAATTAATGTAGATATCAAGGACATTCCAAATTACAAGTGATTTGAGACTCGTTTAATTTTGATTTTATTTTATTTGATTGGAGATTTTATTTTATTTGATTTTAAGAGATTTTATTTTTTATTTTATGAAAATATATCATATTATTTCCTCACTTTGAGATGTCATCAGTTAAGAAATTATATTTGCTTCCCAACTAACCTTGGGGTAAGGTTTCTCTATATAATGATCCTATCTCTAATGTCGAAGGTATTATTGATGAATTAAATAAATATTGAGTGATTGTCATTTTCTTTTCTTTCTGCTATCTCTACCTCTCTTTTCTCTATTTACTTCTATTGTTTTTCCCCTTCTCCTGATTTCTTCCTCTTGCCCTCCCCTTCCTCCCCTTCCCTGCACCATTTTGCAATGATTGAGGAGTGCATCAACTTTATTGATGCTAGTGAGCTGGCAGGAAATGTATCAAAAAAATGCAATGTTTTGCACACGGGAAAAATATCTTATTAATAATTGGGAATCCTACCCTTGCCTCAAAACATAAAATACAGCTGTAAAAGCCATTAATTGAATAAAGTTATTCTTTTCAAGCCATTGGGCATTCGCAAAAGAACACAGGCCGTGGGCACAATCTATCCACGAACACTAGTTGAAGGGCAACATCATTTGGAATATGACAAATAAAGAAGTGTGAATCTTTGATGTGGCAAAACTCCACAGCAGGTGCAAGAGGAGTCTAGAAATGTTGTAACTTTATGCTGATGATTGCTCCTAGAAATAGCTCTCTAATTAATAATGAGCCTCTTCTGAGCTCTCACATCTACCAACAAACAAACTAGGCTGTCTTTGCTTTATATATACAATCCCTCAAAAGCAACTCTCAGCATTTCGCTTCTGTATATATCACCACAACTTTATCCCATATAATGTTATTTAATCCAATCCCTTTTTATATAATCATCATGGATAAAAATATCAGTATCGATAACAGTATTAGTCGATGCCATATTGATATCAGATATATCGAACAACATGTATTGATATTGAATATACTAAAAGAAAAAATCTAAGAACAGTAAGTTGACAGATAAATATTAGTCAATTTATTAGCATATTGGGCTATATTTTGAATATCGACTGATAAATCACGATATAATACAAATATGGTAGATATTGCATTTTTTCAATACCGGGAACCCTATACAGATATACTGCAACATAAGTTTTGCAAACCTAGGAAAATTCCACTTTCCACTAGACAAAGCCAAAAAGAAAAATATAGAATAAGATGGTTTTTCAGGCGTATAGAGAATGACACGATCATCTAGCCTTGGTCCTCTCTTTCCTGACGAGTTAGTCAGGGGTTTCCACGCGATGATATTTGAGGAAGAAGTTTCATATGTACCCAAGTACAACCGATTCCTCTTCTGCCTCTTTGACTATTCCATAAGTAAACCATAACTATTCTATTAGTCAAAAAGGAGGGCTATCCGATCAGTCTTTCCAATCTGTCCTCTCCATACAGTATAGGGGAAGTGAGATAGAGCTAGTTATTCACCCTTGCAAGACGAGGGCTCGTTATAGTGGGTGGTAAGGGTCTTACAGTATCGACTTCCAAATCATAATTATTCGAGTCAATAACAAAAAAAATCGAGAGACGGGAGATAGAAGAGAAAGATACTTTCTGAGACTTTCAGAATCTTAAAGTTGTCCTTACAGTTATACTGTGGACAGGAAAGCATAAGAGAGGAAGAGCTCCGAAGTCTCTTCCTCTTGTAGAGACCAATTTAACCAAAGATCGGCCGATATTTTCATCTATAATATTAATTATGTACCCATCTCAACATCTTAATCTCCATTATTACATATATCAATCTCTCTAGAACTGGGATGTTTTTTATTATCCTCTGATGTGATATTTCATGTGACAAAACCCTTTCATCCTAATGTGTCTTCAATGAGTTCAATGATTAATATCCTTCTTTATGATAATATTCTAGTTCAAGAGAATGTTTACAAGGTTGTGTCACCCTCTTGCACCTTCGTCAAAAGTGCATCCTTGTCATCCTGTCCCTCAAATATGCTCGTGGTCTTCTTTGTTCTTGGAACCACACTCAGAGCAGATCATGAGATGACCCAAATTGAAATACTTCTTCCATCCAAAAATAATATTATACATGACCATGAGAGACGCCTCAAACCATCTAATTGCATTACAAAAGAACCATCACAGTTTTGCTCAGCATTCTTTCCTTGCTATAATATCATACACAGATGTTTCACATTCAGCTGGATCTTGTCTCTGCCTTGGAGTCTTCTAATTTACCGTGATTTGCATTCAAGGTTATTTCTCATCCAGATTTGAGGGCAACTATGGAGGAAGAGATGGTTGTACTTAAGCATAATCACACATGGCATCTGAGCTGTTTGCCTCCCAAGAGAAACCTACTAGCTATAAATGAGTCTACACAATGAAAATTAATCTAGCTGGTTCTTTAGCTCCATTAAAAGAACTAGAGGCTGAACAGTATACTCAAACATATGGGAGACTACACTAACACTTATTTTGTTGTCATCAAGATGACCTGGGGAGGTGATTTATTTTCACAAATTACATGGAATTCCCTGTTGCTTTATCTTGGACTGAGACAAGATCTCTAGAAGCTTATTTTGGCAAAGCATTTTTTAAACGTTTGGCCACTAAATTGCAGTTGCCATCAGGTTATTACCCACGAAGAGTGATATCAAATGCATGTCTTGAAGAATGATTATGAAAACAGCTTCTCATCTCCGGTCCACTCTTCATTTCCCTTCCTTTCTTCTATTTCTCATCCCCTTTTCCCTTCACTCTCATGGTTTATACCCTATTTTCTCTTCCGTTTATTGATTATTACTAGGAACAGCAGTGAATATTTAATTTCATCACATCCTCAAGGAGTGATGCATCAGGTAGTAAGCTTGGTTATGTTCACATTTCAGTAAAGCAGTGAGAGGTTGGCATCTGTAGCTTAGCAGAGCAGTGAGAGGGAAGAGTTCTACAGGACAATATATATATTCCCAGCTTCGGTAGCAATAGCTTAAACATTTGGAAGGAGCCTAATTAGAGAGTCCTCAAGAGATTAAAAAAATATATTTTGAGCCAACAGCTGTGTAACTTCATAGCAAGTTCACATCTCCCCCTTAATATAGAAAACTAAAGGAATAAGAGTATGGATGAAAATATGGGTATTTGTATTAATCATGGTCATATCAGTATTAAATATATCAAACAATATATACAATATCGGATAAATCAGATGAAGTAAATTTCTAGAATTCATAAGTTGACATGTGTAAGTTGTATGACTGATACAAAAACATATTACAATATTATTTCAATATTAGGAATTATGGTTCATAGTGATATGGTTCAGGCTTTTATAAAAAGCATTCCATTTAGCAAGCAATAAGACATATTTAAAACTTGAAGACGGTAAAAAATAGCCTTCTAGATGGTAGAAGATAGTGTCAATTTGTGTCAGATAAAAGCTACCTAGGACTTGTTCATACTATATGTCCACAACATCATTGAATTGAGTCTATCCTGCCTAACGTGCGGAGAAATTGCAGGTTGATCTCCAGCAATAGGAGAGTAAGCACCCCTAAATGTTTCAGCCTAATTTGACAAAGGAAATTATGGAAATCGTTGAGTGATATATAGAAATCAACACTACATCTAATAAATGGAAAAAAACAGAAATTTCACAGCCTAGTCCATCCATGAGAAAGAAAGGAATAAGCTTCAATTGAAAACATAAATCACAGATAAATGTGAGCCATTATCAAAAATAAATACAATAAACTAAGATACCTGAATATGAACTTCAAGGGGTACAGGCCGCACGCTAGGCTTGAAATTAAAAAGCCCAATCTCTGCAACACCCAGCCAGTCAGCCAAATCCCTAAAACATCATCAGAAAAAATAAAAAATAAAAAAAAGATTAGAAAATCACTTCATAAAGAAGATATGAAAATATTATAATAATTTTTATCAAAAATGCAGATCATATCTTGAATTAGTTCTGAAAAAAAGCAGTCTTTCAGCTCAAGAGATGTACACACCATCATCGAACTGTAAGTGTAAGAGAAATTATCAAAGTTTGATATGATGATAAAAAGCCTAAAGCATGCTAGTCCAAATGCCAAAGACCTAGGCTATCCATCGATGTTTCCAATTTTTCCATTGATTAGTAAAGGAAGAATTTGCAAGGGTACAGGAGGCTCCACACAATCGCATAAGAAAAGAGTGAAAATAAAACAGAAAAACAACACCACACACCATAAATAACAGCAAAGTAGTTTGTAAATCCTGTATAACTCATAGGGAAAAAATGAAGAAAGAGCAGAAATTGAGGAAGAAGGAAGAACAGAGAGGAACACAGGAGGAGGGGGAATTTAGATGGGAATTGGTAAGAAATCTGATAAATGAGAGAGAAATTCCAACAAATAAATAATTCTCAAATAACCATCAATATGCTATCATTACAGAAAGAATTAGATACCCTTTTGTATGATATCAAACATGAGCTATCTGAGGTAAAAACAAAAGATAAACCTAATGAACTAAGAAAATAAAAAGCAAGTCCAAATATAAACTCTCCCAAACAACAACTTTACTGGTCTAAACCACAGTACTATATTAACAACAAAAGTGTGTAAAATCAATTAATCATTGCTATTCCTATAAAATACCAGAGTTTAGGAAGTTAGAAACATTCCTAAATTTCATCATTCATCTCACACACCAACCCCATCAATGACCACATCTGAGTTGTTCACAACCAATTCTTTACTTTCCACCTACACGTACTAAACAACAGCAAGAGGAAACACCTCCCAAACGTATCATACTTTCATGCCTTTTTTTGTTTTTTATTTTTTGGGGAAGAAATATCCACATGCTAATATTCACATTTCACATCTGCAGCTCAAATCCCAGATCCTCCCAAAATCTATATGCAGCATCCCAAACCTTCACTGAAAACAGAATGGAAAAAGCAGATGATGAAAATATTCCAAGCTCCTATCTGTTAGACAAAGGAAGCTCTTATTACACCTTAAAATCAGTGTCAGTTTTCTTCCCCAGACAGCATCCTATGTGAGAACAGTACTTCAGAAGAAGCACTACATTTCCAAATTGGCTACCAATGAGAAGAATCCAAAGTGACAGTGTGTAAATTACGATAACAGGAAATAGAAAGCATCAATCAGTTGACCACAAAAAAGTAATACACACAGTTTGACATAAGCTTCAGATAACACTATCACTATAATTCACAACTATGAAAAGCATTACAGCCTAGTATGCCTGGATCATCATATCCTGCAAAGGATCTCTTCAGCTTTTACTAGGGTTGGACTCCAAATTGGTATTTTATCTAATCCAGCATAAGCTGCAATAATTGCCTCTTTCTTCACTACCAATCTACACAGACCGAGGAAGATATTTCACAAAAGGTAGAATTTCGGATACATCCCATACCAAACAAAGAAAATGTTTCACCACTTTTCCTAATTCAATGGCACCGAGCTATATTACCAAAAAATGCATAGAAGTCTTCAGTACTTTTTTTTAATAAAAGAGAGCCTTGGCCATTGGAGAGAGAATTCTTCTTCCACAACGAGAGTTTCCTGTCAAACTTCTCAAAAACCAGCAGCTAAGCACTGACATCTCTATAACTTGGCACCAAGTGAAGCCCCAGTAAAAAAAACTGTATAGAATTCCTCCTAGAATCTGAAATAACAGCAAAAAATGATTGATCAAAGTCACCACATTGACTCCAATAATATCATATTTGCCTAAATTTGCTTTCAAGCTTCACAGGCCTAAAACAACAACAAAATGCACTAGAGTCAAGGCACATCATCTTCATATCACATAAATTATCACATCATTTCCAATGACCATCCAAACATCCAGCTGAAAACTGCTGATCAAATTCGCTTAAAAAGTATTGTCTGAAAATTTATTTGTAGCAATAAAAAAAGTAAGCAAACCTTCTGCATAATAACTGATATATTGCTGTAGTGATACCCCACTTCACTAAATTAGTTCACTTCTTACTATATCTCATTTGGTGCACCAGGTGTTAGTTTGTAACAAGAAATTCCACTCCACATGATCGTAGAACTTCTTGAAATGAAATTCACAAACTAATCAAAGAAATCCTTATTTCAATCTCATCTCAAAACAACTTCACAAGCAATCAAGTGGCATATGCAAATCTAAAAGATTATGAAGAAGATGCAATGGAAGAAAAGCATAGATCAAAAGGAAATTATGTCCCACAATCACCCATGAATGAAAGTTTTAAGGGATCCAGTGAGTAACTTTTATAAAACAATTGCATCCTAGCACCTATGCATAATATTGTACATACTTCTTAACCCGTATGTCATTTAAATTCCCAACTACAGTAATGTTATCAGACAATATTACTGACTTCCAGACCAAACTTGGACCCATGCATACAATAAATCAATCAAGTCTGGAAAATTTACATATTACTTCCCTAGGTTGATAGCAATAAAAATACTTTATTACCACCACAATCCTCGTATCCAGCCACAGAGGAATCTTAAGGGCTGAAAGTTGAAGGAATACTAGAAAGACACAACTGGCAAAGGTAATATGATAACTGTGAAGCCATTAAGGCCATAATTGACTTATTCTGTAGTGTGTGGATCATGCACCTAGGTCATGGAGGATTGTTGCCATTATTCTTCTTGGAAGATTGCAAATCAATTATGGCTTTCCATAGAAAATTGTGGCATTCAAGGAGGGATTTTTTGCTATGAAGCACGGAACTCTCTCGAACTTAAAGTGTCGGCATCCGACATGTATCCGGTACTGACGTGCCCCGAACATGTTGGGACACGTGTCGGACACGCTTCAATAAGTGTTAATTTATTTTCTTATTCTGACACATTTTGAACATACTCTAGACACATCTCGACATATTTTGGACACGCTCTGGACATGTCCCGACACGTTTGGACATGCTCCGGACACATCCGACACATTATGGACACATTTCGGAAGTATGCCGTCTTGCACAGAGAGTAGGCAAAAGAAAGAGTTAGAGAGAGGGAAATGTATTTGGATGGAAGCTGTAATTTTAGGGTTTTTGTCTTCCATGGAGAGAGAGGGCGATGGCCAAAGGTGATTTAAGGGTTTTGATCATGTGAAAAGGGAGACAAATCTTAGCCGTCCATTTTTTTTAAAATGGACGGTTAAGATCCAGGACTCTGTGCCACTTTATAACCGTAGAACGGTTAAGAAACGGGAAACAGATACTTTCTTTTTTCTTTTTAATATACTATTGTTCTAGGGAGTTGGATTATTTTAAAAAAATAAATAAATTATTTTAAATTATAATTTAATTTATTTTTCACTTAAATTAATTATAATTTAATTATTTTTTTAAAAAATTAAAAAAAATTGGCTCAAAATTCACAACAATTTAATTATTGTTTTAAATTGATAATTATAATTTAAAAAATTCAATTATAATTTTAAAAAATAGTGTTCATTAATTAAAAAAATTATAAACCATAATTTTGATTTAAATATCCCCAACGTCTTTAATTTTTAAAAAATAGTGTATTGGTGTATCGGTATCGTATCGTATTCGTATCCTGTATTGGTGTCTGTGCTTCATAGCTTTCATGACAAGAGAAAGTTCACTGTCTTCATTGATTATGTGATTAGTCTCTCCTTGGAATCACACACTTTTATTAACTAACTTGCATCTACTTATAGAAAGGAGTGCGTGCATTGAAGAATCATATTGGCAATGTGCAGAGAGTTCACACAAGCAAGTTAGTCTAGTGTACAGGTTGTTCACAAAATGCTTTGCATCTCACCACAAAAAATGTTTATCATTTGTCAATCAAGCATGTTCGATTTTGGCATCATTTTTTCTGAGCAATAGTTATAGAAAATTATCATTGGTGAAAATTCACATGAGTGAGAATGTCACAAATATGCTCATAAAGACTTCTGGTAGAGAAATTCAATATTTTCACAAATTTCATCCATATTCTTTACGATGATTGATCTGTCATAATGATGATTTTGTTGGAAACAAGATTTTTTGAAGGCCAGCACTTACTCTTGTCAAGCTGGAGATCTGTGAAGTCAATGATGCCATAATGACTCATTCAGCTAGTGAATGGAACATGTACCTCAATTTTATTACTGTTCATAAAAAATGGCGATGCCATAATTCTTCTTGGAAGATTAAAAATTAATAATGGCTTTCCATGGAAAATTGTGGCATTCATGGATGAATTCGATGACAAGATTAAGTTCATTGTCTTCATTGATTGTGTGATTAATCATAGTTTGTAATCAGACACTTGTATTAACCAAGTTGTATCCACTTATAGAAAGAAGTGTCGGCATTGAAGTATCACATTGGCTGACTCTAAAGAGCTCACACAAGTATGCAGTGTGTCCAGGTTGTTCACAAAACAGCCAAGCATTAGGTTGGTGAAGAGAGTTGGATTGATTTCCTTCTTACATTTGGAACTAGGATTTTGATTGATTCCATCACTTGTAATTTCTTGTTAATAGTGAAATTGACCAGCATCTTGATACTAATGCCCATAACTCTCTTCCTGAGAATGAACCTAGTAGATTTGTTGCCTAGTCTTTTT
>JAOVVI020000291.1:4929-35565 GCA_028571085.2 Nepenthes alata
TAGTATTACATAAGTTGAGAATGGTAAATGAAGAGTATGGTTGCTGATGGCCTATGAGGAGAGTCCGTTGAAGGATTCGACACATAATAAAATCGAGGCTTAGTTGGCCCATATGGCTCAAAATCGGTAGATGAGCCCGTCGGTCTATCCGAATGGTTTACTTCTTGAAGGAAGACGGAACCAAATCTAACGATTGAAGCGGTTTTCTTCTCTGGCTCAACGGACTCGATCGCCGATTGGAAACCGCCAGCTGAACGACATCTTATCCACTTGACGGTTTCTTAAGCTGTTGGCAGGGAAAGTCATCCGTCCCCTAACTACTATATAAACCCCTCATTTCCAACAGGAAAAGGGGATGACCCTCAACCAAACAAAATTTAACCAAAGGCAACTTAAGACGCTTCAAACACACACACACTCTCTCATTGAGACATTTTCTAAAAAGCGCACACCACAAACAAAAACCAATTTTGCAAATATTAGCACTTGCATCCTCCATTTTTTTCCTCCAAGAAAGATACTGACTTAAGTGTCAGAGAATATACCCGAGAGTGAATTTCGTCAATCCTTTGACTGTACTTTGTTGTGTTGCACAGGTTTCTGATTAAAAATGTACGAAGACCGGACCCACTTTGGACTTATCGGATAGTACTTAGCTCCCTAATCTGTACAACAATTCGGATCTGACGACGTATCAGTAAATATAAACGACTCTTACTAATTATAGTGTAAGTCGTTCCTTTATCCTTCTTGACCTACGATTTGATTTATTAGTGTGTATGGCTATCATCAGCCTTCTATAATTTTTTTATACGATTCTTAGAAATATTTCTCCCAAACTTTTCTAGAATGTTCTTTTAAGTACATTTTCAAGTCAATCGCTGTATTTTCATATTTTTCTTCTATGTTATATGCTAATAATTAAATTCCGTTATGTGATTATTTTTCTCTTGTGCTATATGAATCAAAAGCATTATGAAAATCTTTAGTGGTATTGGCATGGGGTCAACTTCTAACCGGAATTTCATAATGACAGAGAAAATACAAATATAAAAAAAATTTCCTGGTGTTCTGAATGTGCATCAATATTGGGGAATTTCTTTCATTGCATAACAAGGCTCACCTCATTGAGACTTGCCTCATCTGGATCCTCCATGTCTGCATAATAAGTCTTAAGAAGCTCACATGAAATACTCAATGATTTAGAGCTTTGGTGGCAACTCCATCTGATAGGACTTATTCCCCACATTCCTTACAATGTAGTTTAATTCTTCATAACATCATGCTAACCTTTTATACACTTGCCTACAGCCCTTGAACAGCTAACATTAGGGAGACATGATGCAACATCAAGATCCTATTCAGACAAACTGCCACTACCCCTAGAACACGACCTAAAATGTGCTAGCATGAGAAGTTTACAACCAGACTCGCTCATAATCAGTTGATCAAAGCATGGAGGCCACATCACTCTAGGGAGAGAGGATTTCACACCTAATGATCCCATTCTGAGTGGTTACTAGGAATGAGTAGTTATTTAGTTTGACCATGAACTCACTTTGACCACTTTATCGTTCTTAAGATAGGCCCAATGCCTCTAAAAATGCAAATCCCTTTGGCACAAAATGGTGCATCTCTGCATCTTTGGTATCCTCTACTCTAGATAACACTCGTTCAAACATAAGCTGCACAACACTTAAACCTACATTCAAAAAGGTCCATATTGAAGAGACTCACCTATGACCCTTTCCCCTCAAAAAGTATTCTAAAGCAGGAACTTGTTATTAAGAAGCCTTCTTTCCCTCTCATCATTTTCACTTTATAATTTCGTTAGTTGGAGTATTGACCTGTCATCAAATGGGGTTTTTCTGCTCATGTGACCTCTTGTTCTAGTTTATGGTGCAAGATGCAAATAAAAGATCCAATAGCCCACCCAGGAGTCGCTTGGGCTGAACCGAATTAACGGTAAGCATCAATCTCCTTAGCATACATTATATGTAGCCTTTTTGTTCCATTGAGCTTGTGCCCTTGTTATCAATGGGGTTTTCATCTTAAGTGCTATGCTGACATCACAGTTGGATGCAGCAAGGGTACCTTGAATAGCTTGGATTAGTCTAGCATTGTTAGTATCAGCTCCTTCATCACTGCATGATTCAAATCTCCTAACACGTCATGACATCCCTGCATCAACCCCAAGGTATTTGCTTCTTTAGCATGTTGGTTAACAGAGTAGTCATCGCTCTATGGCCATAGATTAATCGTTGATAATGTTCACCAAACCAGTCGGCCTCTGCTTCATAGTCATTATTATTAGATGGCACAAATCTTAAACTTGTCACTGCTAGTGTTTCTGCTCTTAATCCAAGATTGATCGATATTTCCTATTATTGACAAATAATCCTTTCTCTAGCTTGACATAAAGACCACTGTCGTTGAGTACATAAAAGAGCTTAAGAGCTTCAATGTTCAATATGGTGGAAGATCTTGTTCATGAAAGATAAAAAAATGCAAAAAAATATATATATATATATTTGATATTTATTTTTTTATGTTAATTTTATTCTTAATATTTGTTTTTAAATTTAATTTTTCAGGATTTCTAATTCTGCAAACATGATATTAGAATTTTTAGTATGTATAAAAATTAAAATGTATGTCAACTCTAGAGTTTTTATATCAGTTTATATAGAATAAAACACATACTTTAAGTACAAAAGTGAATATAATTGAAAAATTAATCAAAGTATAATTAGAATAATATCAAAAACATTTTTGATATTTCACTATTCTGTCCAAATTCCCAACAGCTACCTGCCTGTTTCCAACTCGCACTTGTCAGTTCTGATGTTTCTGTATAACCCATTCTTAAATCCTTCTCATTAAAAGAAGGCACATATCTCTCTATGTTTTTCTGTTAACCTCTCACTTTCCTCTATTGTGTAGTACATTTCATCTCTGTTGATTGTAAGGTCTTACCGTCTTAGGGTTTTTATCTGATCAATATCGCATACTTCTTTTGACTTGATATTAGATATCATGTAAACAAGTGTTCTCTCTGTTCCTCCATGCTTTTGTCTTAGAGATGTTGCTGTGTTAGCAGGCCAGGTTTCTTCCGAAAAGTAGGGCTTTCTTGAGTGTTAATGCTTATTCTGCTATTGCATTCTTCATAATTACTGTCACGAATAATTGTGGTTTCAAGAGCTGTTTTTTCCTGTTGAATTGACATTGGAGATTCAACTGGGTAATTATTCCTCCCAATTTTAATTTCCATTTTTGTTGCTATTCTTATTATTGATATAGTAACATGATGATCACGTCTCTACTTTTATTGGGCCCAATGGGTAGTGCAATAATATACTTTCTGGAATTTAAAGCGTCAATGCATTTCCTTTTGAGTTACAAAAGTGTTGACTTTGTGCAGAGGTTCAAATGATATTGAATGATTGGCTCTTTGGAATTGCATCCTTTCTATTTCATTGTCTGATTTCTGAGGTTGAGATTGGAAATTTTGAGCTGTAAAGTTTCCTTCCTAGGAGGAATAGAAGTTGGAAGCAACATTTCCTCTTTCTTTTGTCTGATATGCTTTAGTGTTCCGTTGCTTGTTTCATCTATTCTGACAGGAGCTCTAAACTTGATCTAAATGTTTATGTTCCTTTATGTGTAACATGGATTGCTCGGCTAAGTAAGTCAAGGTTAAAATGTATTCCCTAGACGCTGGTTGTGCTAGTAATGATATGCATATATATATATAATAATGCTTTGTATAGCTGGACTCTTTCTTCAATTGCAGTGATTATTTCATTAGTAAACATTATTTATGTGGTTTGGAGCTTCATTCAACCTAAAGTTAGCACATGCTTTGTTTGGTGACAGGGCTTAGGATTGGTTTTCTGACTTCTGTTTGGTTTTCTGTGTATTTCAATTCCAAGGACAAAATTGATTATGCAAGATGTGAGGCTATTCAATTTGTAAAGCAACCAATGGACGAAAATTGGAAATAGCATGCTTTAACATAATGCGACCAAAACATTACTTTTCTTTATTTTTCTGACTTTATGTACCCTATTGGTGATATGATGTTTCCAATTGAATGAAAACAAAGGAAGAAGCAATGCCAATTTTATCTCGGAACACCAAATATTTGAGGTTTCTTTGTGTGTCTACAACTCTATTACGAATTATGTGTTCTGTCTGAACTGCTCTATTTAAGTAAGAAGGCAATTATTAACTTCCATCCTGCCTCAACTTTGATAATGCCAGTGTTTATTGGATGGATGACCTTTTCTTAAGAGGCATTTTATTCTCCTGATAGTATAGTAAGCACTGAACTGCACAAAAGGATCATTGTTAGTAGCCGTCAATACATAATTATGCTGCCAAGTTTAGCATTAAATTTGCCGATGTTTCAGCACAAAGTTGTTTGCGGCATCGTCACATGGGTCTTCTTGTACTAGCTTTCTGTGCCATCTTACTCAAATGGCTGCTGTATTCTTGGGCATGTTTTTGCAAGTTTTCGTACCTATTCATATATATGTGCAATTTTTTTTTTTTTTTAAAAATTGGTGCTCTTGTCTCCTGGGGATGCCATTTATGGTGGCATGTCTCTTTGTAACGATACGCATTACGATTGTTGTGTGAATGACGTAAGCACTTGCTCAGGGAGGACATGAGCAATACTCTTAGAGTGCTGGTAGCTACTGATTGCCATCTGGGCTACATGGAAAAGGATGAAATCCGAAGGCATGATTCTTTCCAAGCATTTGAGGAGATATGCTCAATAGCAGAACAAAAACTGGTAAATAATGTGTACTCTCTTCTTATGTACATTTTGATATAATGTCTCACACCATTGCCATTACTGCATCCTTGGTTTACTTTCTTAAATCCGTGATGATCAGCCCCATTTGTCTTTGTGTACTTGTACCTGGTCTGGTCATTCTGAAGTAGTTTCTTTTTATACAATCCTTGAAAATGTCTCTGAATTTTGCTGCTCTTATTCATAATCTTCTTTTTGAACAATAAGTCTGTACATATGAACTGTTATACAAGAGATCTGATGGTGATGCACTTGACCATATGCTTTCACATTTACTTTATGCTTTGTACCAATTGGCTCAACGATTGGAAAAACAAAATACCATCAGTAAAGTCATGCTATGCCCTGTTGCTTTTTGCTGGTGATTGACTTTTATTTTTTACTAGGTGGATTTCATACTCCTTGGCGGCGATCTCTTCCACGAGAACAAACCCTCACGGTCAACTTTGGTGAAGTGTATAGAGATTCTTCGTCGTCACTGCCTGAATGATCACCCAGTGCAATTCCAAGTTGTCAGCGATCAGGCTGTAAACTTTGCTAACACGTAAGCCCTATGTTGATTACCGTGTACATCACTCTGGAAATTTTGTCCATTTAAAGCTCATTACATAAGCTTTTAAAATGATTTGGTTTCATTTTCAACATGGTATTTTAATACTTAAAGAGGATCTCACTTGCACTATTATTTTTGATGACAATGAATCTCCTTGCCTTCCCTCATCTAGTACCAACATTGGGAGAAAACTCTAGATCCATGAACACACTTGCAAAAACTATGGGCCAGGTAAGACCAGCATAGGAAAAAATTCTAACTTGTCACTACAGACCCAACCTCGCTACCCTAAGTCGTCTTTATTAACTATGCTATGCCTATGCTGGTTTACTTGAGCTATAATAAATATGGAAGGTGCCATTCTATTTGGGATGTGCAAAAATCTGTTTTTCATATCATCTTTTTTAGTTTAATAGCGGTTTTGTGATGCTTGTTCATCTTAAATACCGATAAATGACTTGTATTGCAAGCTATCATAGTTGAGTTGTTTATGCTATACCTGAGGAATGTCAATGCTGTGCATGCTGGGAGTTAGGTGCTGGAAATTTTTCACCTTTGTGGGGTATCCCTTCACCTTATAAATCTTCCCCCGCCTTTCCTAATGTGTTTTTCATATCAATTCTCAATTGGAATTTGTTTCTACAAACTAATGGGTGTATTCCACTGAGCAGAATATATAAGCAACGTTTGATTCATCTTTTTTGTTTTTGTTCTTCTGAACAGATTTGGTCATGTAAATTATGAGGATCCTCACTACAATGTTGGCTTACCAGTGTTCTCTATTCATGGAAATCATGATGATCCTGCTGGAGTGGTATGGGATGGAGTGTGAATCACTGTTATGCTTTCTCTTTGTATGTATCTGCTGCATCTGCAGTGAAGTCATTAATATTCTAATTTTAGTTGTTTTAACATGTTTAGAAACTGTTGGCCTTTAATTGTCATTGTATTTGGTAATTTTTTGCTGAATTTTGCCAACTATTGTAATAATTATGCTGCTGAAGCATATATCACCATTCTCACTAATGTGCCTACATATCTATGTGTGATTGGTAAAACATATGCATTTGTTGTTACTGTATGTACATTCTGTCCAAAATGGTATTCACCTCACCAAGTTTGCTTCTAATTACCCAAATGCTTGAACCCTTCTTCTGGTAGCAGGTTACGTAATTCATCCTGAGAACTGTGTACAGTTCTTAACCAGTTAGAAAATGATAAAGTTGTCAGTGATGCTATAGTTCAATGTTGTGATCAAGTTGGAATGAGCAAGTTTGGCGAGAATTGAGATGTGATAACTCCTATTCCATTGTTGACAAGAGCAGGCATTCTGTTTTGCTATTCTGATACCATGCTGCTACTGTTACTGCCTGGGTGGCTTGTGAGTAAAAACAAGTTGAGATTTGATCCTTTTAGGAATGAACACGTTTCACCCATAGCCACCACCATGTGTCAAGTTTGTTAGGTTATTTGTAATCAATTTCACAACTGTAGCCTCAATTTCAAATTCTTGCAAATAAGTGAAACTGCAAATTTTGATGAACCTGCAGCTGTCTAGAGAGTCCCCATTGTCTTTCAGCCACAAAAAAAAAAAAACGAAGCCACAATTTTTTATGCTTCACATATATGGTATATGATGGCATGCTATGTGATTATGTTTGATTATTTTTACATGTTCTGAAGGTATCACATTTTTTTGTTGCTGAGTACCTGCGTGATTCTCAGTGGTATCTGATGCTTGGGTGGAAAAGTAAAATTGTGCGGGACATTACTGGATAGGGGAGAAGAATTTAAACATTTCAATTTGTGCTTTGCATGAAAAGTCTTGTTTATTTTTGTGACAGGATAATCTGTCTGCAGTTGATATCCTTTCAGCGTGCAATCTTGTAAACTATTTTGGGAAAATGGCTTTGGGTGGCTCTGGTGTTGGTCAGATTACCCTGAACCCTATTCTTATCCGGAAGGTTATTTATCAGATTCATTGTGATCTGTTTTCATTCTGTATATTGCATGAGTGTGTAACCACTAACTGTATAAATTTCAGGGCTACACGGCTGTGGCACTCTATGGTCTTGGAAACATTCGTGATGAACGACTAAATAGAATGTTTCAGGCACTATCTTGAAGAAATTTCTTGTATCCTGTTTATTTAGTGAAATAGTGAGTTATATGATGGTCATGTATTTCTTGTATTTTATTTGCTGGAACCAGACTCCCCATGCTGTTCAGTGGATGCGCCCTGAAGCTCAAGATGGGTGTCAAGTTTCAGATTGGTTCAATATTTTAGTTCTTCACCAGAATAGGTACCTCTATTACCTGATTTCTCTTTTTGCTTGGCAAGATCATTTGTTTCTTATCTTTTCTATTTTTTCCTGCAAGATGGTCATGAGTCAATCATTTGGACGATATTTGTTTAATATGTTGATTTTAGCCTTCTCATAAACATTTTGATGTATACAGTACTTTACATGCTCAATAACTACTCCTTTATGTTTTACAGAGTAAAAGCAAATCCCAAGAATGCCATAAATGAGCATTTTCTACCAAGGTTCTTGGATTTCATAGTTTGGGGCCACGAGCATGAATGTCTTATTGATCCTCAGGTGCACATTGATGCACACCTTTCGTATCAGTTACTTTCTGACCACCATCCTACTGATAAGGAACCTTAATTCCAGTATTTGTTGGATAATGAAATCATTAAATGAACTTTAATTTCACAGGAGGTCGCTGGAATGGGATTTCACATCACCCAACCTGGTTCTTCTGTTGCAACATCACTAATTGATGGAGAGTCAAAACCAAAGCATGTTCTTCTCTTGGAAATCAAGGTCTTTTTTGTGGTTCTTCTCTTGGAAACCTTCCACTCGGCATTGCCAGATCATCACATTTGAAATAGTAGCTCACTCATCCAAAGTATCATCTTCTGTTGGTTGATGCAGTTTGTTGCATGCTTCAACTATTTGTTTATATAACTATAATACTAAGCCTTCTATGAATGTAGTCACAGCCAGTACTAGAATGCATTCCAAAAAGCCTTCCTCCCCACATCTGGGAACTTGCATTTTGGCAGGCTCCTTGTATTCATCTCATTGTTATCAGGTGTCTGATATATATAGGGAAATCAATATCGCCCTACCAAGATACCGTTGAAGTCAGTGAGGCCTTTTGAATATGCTGAGGTAATTTATCTTTGACGTGTTTCATTTCTTCAGGCAAGTTATTGCGTCTAATGTTTATTCTGTAGGTTGTATTGAAGGATGAAACTGATATTGATCCTAATGATCAGAATTCAATTCTTGAACATTTGGACAAAGTGGTAAGCTTTCATTTTTTTGTTTAAAAGTAAATAAAGAATTTACTAATTTCAGTGATCTTTGTCCACCTTTTTTGGGTAATTGAACTTAGTCCGCCTACGGATCTCCTATATATTCTCATAAGACTATCTCTAGTGATAGCTTGCTATTTCTTCGTTTATCAGAGCTGATGTCATTGTCATTGCTTCAGGCTAGAAATCTAATTGAAATGTCGAGCAAAAAGGCTGTCAATAGAACAGAGCTCAAGCTTCCTTTAGTACGTCTAAAGGTAGTTCCTTCTTTGGTTATCACATTGCTTACTACCTTTTTGTGGTGGAAGAATGAGTTAAATTGTTGGAATTCTTTATTCTTTTCAATTTCACTCCATCCTTTCCTTTTTATATCATGCTTTTGCTCATGTTTTTTCTTGTTTGGGTAAAAAAGAAGTGAAATCACCCATAAAACTGGGATTGGAACTTATGGGTAAGCAAGATTCTTATGCAATCAGTGAAAACATAAAACAGTGAAAAAGAAGAAAGAGAAGAAAAAGGAGAAATGAAAAAGTGAGGTGATCGTATTCAGCTTTGAAAAGGTAGTTCTTGTCACCTGACTAGCAATTTGGAATATACCACATCTGTTGTAGGCAAGAAAGGTGAAGTGAAGGAGAAACTAAATCATAGGATTAAAACAAGAATCAGTATGAGGGATAATAAACGAGAGGGGGGAATTTAGAGGGGGATAACACTGTCAATTTCGTTATTTCAATAAATTTCACTTTGCTTGAAAAATATAATTCAAGTTTGGTGAATAGATTAAGAGAAACACTGCTCAATGAAAAGATTGCCCTGGGAAATAACATATAGAATGTTACCTTAATTTTTAAACAAATGCAAATATCCTAAAGTCTTCTAATAATGATAACAATAAGTATTAGGATGAAGTCGGAGTGGTCTTGCCTCCCTACAAATCGAACCCTAAGAATTTCTCAAACTCATTCCACGGAAATACTTTAGCTTGAGCTCTAGTCAACCTTGACTTAAACTAAGTTAATTGAGTTTTGGGTTAGTTCAGGGTTGATTGTTTTGCTAGTTGTTTCATACCATTTATACCCCTAGATGGAATTGTTTGTTTTGTTTTCATTTTTGTATCTCTAGGGTGCTGCATAGTAGTTTTATTTTGTGGCGAATTCAATGAAGTCAGCTATAGCGATCTTGTGATTGTGAAAAAATATGTTAGACGTGATCAATTAGGTGAAAATCTTGAATTAGGTTGTGCTACTTTTGGTTGATAGGTCATTCTTATCTTTTTGGATGTTGCATTGAGGTGATGGCATGTTGCCATCCTTATTTAGTTGGATTCTTCTTTCTTGTTGAAAAATGAAGTAGTTTTGCTTTGTAAGCCTAGAAGATATGTCTTAACATAGCGATAAGATTGTTTTATTTCATGATGTCACATGCCTAAACCATTGAGATAGTATCTATGCAATGCAGGGATAAAGTTGTTGGAGCCTTGTGCATTGGGCTATCCTTTTTTCCTTCCTAAGCATTTTAATTTTTTGAAAAAGTCAAAAATAGAAGACACTTGGTACAGCACAGTGTCACAAGCTCACTTTGATGTAGCAAAAACTGATCGTTAGCGCCAAGACTTCTTTAAGTCAAGGCTAGCCTTACTCAACTCGAGAATCCAATATTTCCGTCTCTAATATTTAGGTAAATGAGTCTAACAAGTCGGATCCTTCTCAATGAGTCCCACATTGTTGAGGTTCTCATACCTCTCATTCAAGCAATAAGTAGCATATCGATTGGTCCATGGCTTCTGGCTCACCATCAAGCTGGCGCTTGCCCCATCTATGGGTCTCGGTGCTTCAGTTGGTGCATGTATCATTAGGTCATTATAAAGCATGTCACATGGAGCTCTCCGCTCTTAAACGCACTTTGTAAATGGAGTAGTATATTTGGTAATCATGACCTTAATCTCACGTAGCAAAGTACCGTCCTGTTTCGTGCTTTTAGTGCCACGAGCATTTAATTGGCCCAAGGTCCCTAGCTTTTCATTTGCTCAAGAGGGCCATCCCCACAAGTCTAAAATACAATATTTCATCATGAATGCCACATGGGTTCTCAATCTGTACCACAAACACTATCCACATTATCGAGCGCTTTAGCCCTTGCTGGTTAGTGTCCTCTTGACATATGGCCTTGTAAAGACTTTTGGTTGTCCTCGTGACATACCCTAGAATGTGTTCCTCATCACATGGTAGCCCACGTAATATGTTGAGCCTTGTCACACTACCTCATCCCAGGGTTGGTGCAGAGCTGCACATCAACTTTCTTGATAGGATATTAGGTTTTTAAAAATTCAGAAGTATTCATTGAAATGCTTCAACTATTACAATGGCATATGTTTATAAACTGATTAAGCGCTTGGACCCAACATTGTGGTGCTTCTATGTTCTCATCTAGGACTCACTTCAATTCTTTTGGTGCTCGGGAAAATATGTTGTTGACCTCGGAAGACTCATTAAATCCCCAATGTGAGAACCAGTAGTGTTGCTTCTCCATGTTGATGCCCATACCGACAACCCGTTGGCCATGGCGTAATCACAAATGTCATTACTGCATCAATGCCACATCCATCGAGACACAAACGCACCTCTGAGTACTTGTTTCAAGACCCTTGCCACAACATTTGCCTTGTGTCCCGGCTGTCAACACCTTGACTTGTGGATAGCAAAACACAGCTGTTGTTGCTGAGGAATATTTTATGGTAGATAATTACTGTAAAAGTGCGGTCATATGTACCACTATGTTAGTGGTGAATTCTTTTGTATTCATTATTTGTTTCTTTGTTTTCTTTTTCCTCATTCTTTTTGGTCTCTCTCTCTCTTGACTATTTTGTGTTATCTTTGTTGGATTTTGGGAATACAGTAAGCAAATTGAATCCAAAGTAAAGCAGAGAATTTGAAATAAGGTTTCAGTGGAAGAAAGAGTGAATGGAGGAAATTAGAGAGTAGTGAAGAAAAGGGAGGATTAATCAGATGAATTAAGGGGAGAGAAGTTGTACAGAGGAGAATCAATAGGGAAAAATTGACAATGTGAGAATCAATTCATATTAATCACCACTTTTCAGATTACACTCAAATTCTTGTTTATACCTGAGGTTAGAAATGAATGAATAACCAGCCTAATTCAGCTGCTTACATCGTCATAACTGCCATAGAACCTCTAACAAGCACAACTAACACGATTATGGTACAAACTAATAAGAACGAGATTTGACTGTTATAGTAACTAAGGATGAGAGCATAACATTTTGCTGACACCTCTTTCCCCGTCAAAGTGAATCTTGCAAACCTTGGAAAGCTTTTTGCAAAATATTTCATAATTTGTTTCTGTTTGTAAGCTATAAAGTAAGGTTGCATTTTGTATTATGTATGTTTCGGTTTTGTTACATTTGAATCCCAATCAAAGATACTCATATGAACAAAATTGAGAAGCAAATTCTGAAATAATGATTGGAAAATTTTGATTACTTCTGCAATGTGTAATTATTGGCCCTCTGGTCGACAGGTAGATTACTCAGGATTTATGACGATAAATCCTCAAAGATTTGGGCAAAAGTATGTGGGAAAGGTACTGCTATCCATCATGAATTGAATTTTTAAGCTAAATTTATGCATGCAAATTATTACGGGTTTATGTGATCATTCTTAGATTATGTAGGTGGCAAATCCCCAGGACATTCTTATCTTTTCAAAAGCTTCAAGAAAAGGCCAGAGCAAAGGTGAATTTTGGGCTACTTGGTTTCATGAGATTGAGACAATAGAATTCCTGATTTGAAAAATCTGGTATGAGCACACTAGTATGAGTGTGCCATTAATAATGTAGTGTACTACAGTATGCAACATTGATGCATTAATGTGCTAAAAATTAGTAACTCATTCGACTTATACATCCACCCCTAAAAGTGATCCTATTCAATCCAAACCAAACAATCTAGTCGATAAATTGGAAAACTAAATAATTTGTGATACTATGTACAAATTAGTACAACTGACAATGGGTTGGCTGGATGGCTGCCAAACCTTTCAAGTTCCCTTGTGTGAAAGCCTAGTGGCGAGCCGAACTTCTGTCTGATGGCCGAGGACAGACAGTTAAACAGACAGTTAAGAATTACGGAGAACCTGGAATAAAATCACCATTAAGAAGAGTGAAGAGCATAGAGTCAAATCAGTGGATGGGTATCACGCAACGTTATAATGTCAGTTGCGATTTCCTCTGGATTCCCAGCACAGACCGTAGCCTTCCTTTGGAAGGATCCATTTAATAAGATTCTAGCCTCTTCTATAAAAGCAGATGACTTATTGGAAACAAGGTGAGGAATCTCTGTTGAGCTAGGCTACAGAGCTTCAATTGAAAGATTATTGTTGGTCCTCTCGAAAGAAGCTTTCTCATCCATTCATTCACTTGACTAGAACCTAGGACCTATTAAGTCCATTCAGCTCACCCCAATCCTTTGGCAGAACTCACTTGGGCATGGATCTAGTCCCCTTACAAGACCCAATCATCTCCCCTCAATGATGGTTCCTACATCTTCATATCTCCGTAGCTGGAATGGTACTCCTTTCCTTTAACTTTATGCATTCTAGTTTGTCTGGCACGTTTCTGACTTCATTGTCGGAGAGAACTAGGACCCTATAGAGACAAATCCCTAAGCCCTATGACCTCTTGTTTGCATTATGGTGTGTAAGACTCGCAAGTCTATATCCAGAGTTTGCTCCTTGGGCTGATCCAGTAAACTTGGTACGCTCCAAGTGTGATGATATTAAGAAATGTACACCTCATATTAGCATACTGATGCGCCTCTCTTAGTGGAGCTGTCATTTTGAAGTATTCTCTGCCAATGTGATTGTAAATGTTAAACTTCAAACAGTTTTTTGCATGTGATAAATTCAGCAAAAGAAATCTGTTTAAATGGATCATGCGGAAGGCATTCTATGTTGTTATGCCAATTTAATACCCTTCAAATTCCTTAAACATCGCTTTCATTATTAACTACTAAGGAATGGGCATTGGGACCTATGCTTTATCAACACATCCCTGCCTCATTTCCGTGAAGGGAAATATTCCCATCTCAGTGTCTCCATGCGGTATTTCCCTTCCCCGACTCATCTGACCACTCCATCCCATTTGTCCTCCCTGACCCCTAGCGCTTCTTGCTTCCATAGTTTGTGCTGGAGCAATCAGCAGATAACTTCAATCCAAAAACTGAAGCACGGGGGAGAGATAATTGCTTGTTTTATAGAACAATGGAAGTCAAATCTAAACCGCTTTGGGCACTACATAAGAAACAAAATTCTGATAAGAGCACTACAAGGTTTCCTGGATGCTTCTTGTGGTATCTAATGAAACATCACCATCCTAATATGTCCAATATTTTATTTGTTTAATTTTTTTGTGGCATCCTAATTTTCATTATTCATGTGTTCTTATTTGTTTGGTGGTGCTTTATGCGTTACTCTTGAATTACTTTTACTTTATTGGATGTAGCAAAAATTGACGATTCTGAGAAGCTTCGCCCTGAAGAATTGAATCAACAGAACATTGAGGCTTTGGTTTCTGAGAGTAATCTGGTACTTATTCATGAAAGCTGATCTGCTGCCCTTGTGTTCCTTCTCTTTTAGTTACTTGCAGAAAGTCTCTGTGAAAATACTTTGTTGATGGAACTGATGTGTTGGTTCCTGTGCACACATTAGTTCCTGATATTGTTGGGGGCCTCAAATGCGTTTCTGCAACATTTTTAGTTGACGGGGCTGTGAAACTTAAGGGTATCCTGTGTTTCAACCATGGATAAAAAGATCGGTATCGGTTGTAGCATTATCAGTATCAGATAATACGTATTGTTATTGAATATATTGAAAGAAAAAAAAATTATGAGAATTATAAGTTAATAGGACCCTATTGGCTGATGTATTGCAATATATTACCAATACAATATATTACGATATTGTCGTAATATTGCGAATTATCGGCATCGGAGCACCCGATGCCAATACATATTTGTCAAAATTTGCATCTATGTTGCAGACTCTTCATCCTGCAGTTAGTCTGGGCAGCATGCTCACTATTATATCAACTGTGAAAGTTTTACTAGTTTTGCACCTATAGGATGGTAAATTTGGCTAAACTTGAGATTCTTCTTTCATTCAATTTTGACTTGATATAATTTGTTTGTCTTTCAGAAAATGGAGATCCTTCCAATCAATGATCTGTATGTTGCATTACAAAATTTTGTTAACAAGGATGACAAAATGGCTTTCAATTCTTGTGTGCAATATAATCTCGAAGAAACACACGTGAGTGTTTACTTCTGTTAGATTTTGTGCATAGTCTTCTGTTAGTGTATATCTCAATGACAATTCCTGAAATTGTATAGTGAGCATGCCATACATTTGATTTACAAGTTTCATGCTTTGACTGGACTTGATGCTGAAAAAGAACAGCTTATTTGTGTGTGAGACATGTTCCTTTGCAGAAAAAAATTGCTCGAGATTCAGACATTTCGAAGTTTGAAGAGGAAGATTTGATCCTTAAAGTTGGAGAGTGTCTGGAGGCAAGAATCTGAAATCACTTAAAATCATTTGCTATTTGATTTTGTGTAGATCACCCACCTTTCATCAAGCTTTTTAGATTTCTTTTTTTGTTAGTCACAAGTGATCATGTATGTTATGGCAGTGGAGATTATTTTTTCCTCAATTGTGTCTTTCTGCCAGCAAACCTTTGAAGTTGTCTTATTTGAAGTATGTTTAGATAAAAAAAAAAAAAAACATGAAGGAAAGGAAAATAGTAAAGAAAACAAATGAAATGGAAAAAAATATATATATACTTTCTTTCTTATGCTTGGATATTGTGAAAATTCATATTGAAAAAATAAATAAATAATTTTTTTTTAAATGTATTTTTGTTGTTTGGTTATAAAAAAAAACTAAAGAGAAGAAAAATACGTATCTTTGATATGAAATCTCAATTTTTCTTCTTCCATTTTTTTTATTTTTTTACTTAATTTTAAATGGAAAATGATTTTCTATAAAACACTAATATTTTCACACATTCTTCATGCTATTATTTTTTTCTAAAATTTTTCATCCAATCCGAACACCAAAAGCATTTTCTTTCATTTTTTACCCTTTCCCTAGTGTATTCTGTGATCCACATTCCACTAATCTAATTGTTTTGTGCTTGAATGAAAAACATTATGCCATGCCAATGCCATCGCACTCCTTTCTAGAAAAAAAGGGATAAATTCTAGGGTATTTTTGACAAGTTCCCTTCTCTGTTTTTGGATCATCTTATAATATGTATTTACGATCTTCATCTGTCCATTCTTCAATTTAGGAGCGAGTCAAAGAACGATCAGCACGCACCAAGGAAACCATGCAATTCACATCGAGTACACAGTCCGAGGTGCTTGCTCTATTTTCTTGAGCTTGTAGGATTTTCTAATATGAATACTACTGTTTTCCATGTTTATGTAGATTTGCATTCAACTGTTTTTGCTTCTAATTTAGGATGCCAGAAAGAAAGATAATTCTGGAATAGGCATTGCAGCTTCTTTTAGCGATGATGAAGACAACACTCAGATAACGGGACTTAAACCCGCGAGACCCGGCAAAAAGGTATCATCAGCTGCAGCAGGATCCTCTCATAATGCTTCTCAACCTGCTAAGATTCCTACAAGAGGAAGGGGAAGGGGAAGAGGCAGGGGTTTTGGTAATTTGCAGCAGACAACTCTGGATGCATCTTTGGGATTCCGTCGTTCTGATAGGTATCTGTATGACCTGACTATCGATAATTATGGTTTATTTATAAGCATCTTCTGTTAATTCTTTGAATGAGAGTGTTTATACAGCAAAAGAGTTGTCGCCATGTGACCTGATGCTCATTGATTCCAGTCATGGAACATCCCTACCCTTCCCCAGATCTGTGCATAGCAGCAACTTTATGCATCTGGCTACCCCTTTTTGAGGGGAACCATAGCGCGTAGGTAGAGTTGTGTGACCTGGTGATCATGGGTTCAAATTGAAAAAGTGACCTCATTGACATAATAGTGGTCCAACCATTCTCGAAACGCTCATGCATAACGATAGTTTCGTATGTCAGGAGGCCTTTTTTCTTATTTATGCTCTCCCTAATACCCCCCCCCCCCCAAAAAAAAGGAAAAATTAAAATTTTGAAAATTTCCGGCAAGGTCAGTTGCTAAGCCAAATATGGGCTCCTTTCTTTCCGGGGGGTGGGGTTGTTTGCAACCATGAATGAAAATATAGGTCGATATGTACCGGTATCAAAGCCTCCTAATGTTAATATTTCCAATAACGTAATAATATCGTAATATATTTCTGTATCGGCTGATACATTTCTGTTAGTTTACGATTTTTAGAAATGTTTTTCTCTTTGATATATCCGATACTAATTTGTATTGTCAAATAAGACCGTGACTAATATAGATACCGATATTTTTATCCACGTTTGCAACCCGATTTTTAGTGTATATCTTTAGTCTTTGGCTATTTACTATTTGTTGTTCATATCCATTTCCTGCATGTTCCGTCTTGGTTTTCCATTTTATAGAGTTAACCAATGCCTTTTTGTTTTGATTTGTGTTTTACTGAAAAATCCTTTCTTTTTCATTATGCTAGACGAATTTGGTCACAGTCACTAGAGCCATTGTATGATGTGGATTGCCCTTAAGCCACTATGATGATAAACATGCAAAATGATTTCACAATTTGTGACTATCTTTACTAGAGAAATATTCCAGTTGTAAATTCGTTTCTTCGTTGCATCTGCTTTGATGTCGTGCTTAACTTAATGGTATTATCAAAGCTTTCGTTTCTAAGTAAGGATTTTGTTTTTTATCTACAGATCTGCATTACATTCTGCTTCTGCTTCAGTTCATAGTGTTGCTGTTGAAGAGGAAAATGCGGATTCTGCTTCAAGTGATGAACTCGAGCAGCCTGATGCCGATGAGGTTGATGACACATTGGTAGGTAATATGAAATCAGTCCGTCAAATAATATATGACGCTCCAATTCTCTATGAAGCTTCCCGGGAACATTAAAGGAATTCTAATTGAACAAATTTGCTAAATAGTCATTAGTGAGATTCAGTGATCCTTTATTTTTTAGGACGGTGATGATATACTTAAAGGCAAAGGGCGCAAAAGAGAAGCTCAGAGGGGGAGGGGGGAGGGTAGAGGTGCTGCGACATCCTCTAAGCGGGGAAGGAAGTCGGAGAACTCTTCGATTCACAGAATGTTTATGGGAATAGGTGGCAACGATGATGACGACGACGACGACGACGTGCCAAAGAAATTTAACAAGTCTCAACCGAAGGTGAGTAATGTTTCTCCTTCCATTTTCGGGCGATTGGTAGTGTTTATATTAGTCTACTGAAAGAAACTCAAACCCGATAAAACCCGACATGAATTGACCATGTTTTTACCTGCTTTGACTGAGTTTGGATAAAACCTGAAATTTATTAATTGGATTCGGGTTGAGTTTGGGAGCAGTTTACCTAAATCCATACCCAGCCCTAATATCACATGCATAATTTATGTCTATACAATAGACTATATAAATACTAACATTAATATAATCAGACTTTTCGAGCTTGTGATTTCAATTGGGAGACAAGACTTGAAATTCATAATTGGGTTTGGATATATTATGCTCCCACCCAAACCAGTCCCAAATATATATATATGAAGCAATTATCTAAATTCTAATGTAGCACAAGTATTAACTGAGCTATTTGAGCTTGGGATTTCAATTGAGTGGTCCTGTGCTCATTATGTGAAGGGGAGGGCTAACCCTGCTGTATAGCAGATGTTCTAGTTGGGCTCGCCCCGGTGGACCATATGAAGAAAAGCACCTTTTCCTCGTGAGGCGCTGCTATTAGAAAACCGAATCGGCCACTATGCCTTTTTCTTTCCGCTTGTTTGAACGATTTCACTGGCTAACTTACGGGCCTTCTTGTGCAGGTGACGAGAAACTATGGCGCTCTAAGAAGACAGGTCGGGTAAGTCTCCCTCCTCGCACAACCTCGAAACTTCTAGTAGCACGGCAGCTCTGCGCCGAAACCAGCTATAAAAATGGAAGGAAAAAAGAAAAACGAAAGCACAGAGAACTAGGGAAAAGATGAAAGAAGGTTTCGGGATTATAGAAAACAACTCCAAACCTCCTCCGTCGGTCCTTTGGCCATTTTCCAGTGGCCGTTGCACGGTGTCGTTATCGAGTCTGTCTGTAGAGGATGCAAAGGAGAAGCAAATGGAAGGAACCTTGTTTGTTTGATGTTAAAACAGTTGTTTTAATACCAATTTGATGTTAATGTGGCTGCAATGGTTGTTTTGTATCATCTATATTTAATATTTTATTTTTAAAAATATTTAATTAATAACATTTCAAAGAATTATATGATAATCTATCATCTTAATAGACGGTAGTGGTGATTGAAGAAGTCAATCCAGTCTCAAATGGCCGCCAAATTTATCAAAATTTGCATTAAATCTAAAATCAATCATGCCTTCTAATGGCATCACAAACACCTAAAATCAATCAACTTTGCTATGTACAATTAGTCGATAATTACATCACAAACTGAAGTGGAAGTGTTGAAAGTTTGACAATAATTTCAAAGATCAGGTAGTTTTCACGATCAACTTACACCACCATCTCCGGCTGGCTCTGTCCGGGTGCCCCAGCTTATGAATCGTTGCTTGTGTCTCTCGTAACTGGACCTTGTACTCTTTCTTCCAAGCCTCGAATCTCAATCTTAACCTCTGAAGTTCTTCGTCGGCAGTGTTCATGCTGGGAGCAGACTGCACGAGTTTGACATCCGCAATGGCTTTCGCATCTTCGATGAAGACCGGTTTCCGATGCTCGAAATCCTTCACGACGTGGTTCACTCCTTTCAAACTGGCTTCCAGCTCCCACCCTAGTCCAGCATCTGGGATGACGTTGGATAATTTATGAGGTGTGCTTCTGTCAGGAGTTTGGCTTCTGATTGAAAAGTAGTCGTCTGATTCATGGCGAGGAGATCGGGAAGCATCGGACCTTCTTCTATGTCGGACAGCAGAGGTATCAGCCACCAGACCCTTCTTTGCCATGGCTAGACTCGCCTGAAACGGTGTTTTACTATTTCTAAGCTTGTAATTACAATTCCTTAGAGATTGATATTATAACAAGAACATGCTAACAAGATGAAAAGCAATAACAAGAAAATCAAGAAATTAGCTTCGAAATTGCTGCTATGTCGATCATTGCCATGTTCAGAGACACCCTATATATATTCTGACTCGGTTTTTTTCCCCTGCTTCAAGGAAAATTTTCAATCAGTACAAGTATCAACTACAAGAATATCAACCGATACGGAATATATTGACCAATATCTGATATATGTGATATCGGGTCTCGCAATACCAATACTTCTGCATCTTGTGGCAATGCAAAATCTTAATATGCTACTGTATCAGCGATATATCGCGATTATAGATAAGATATCAGTCGATATGTATTGGTCTCAAACTCTCAAATACCAATAATATGCAATGTCGTGACAATATTATAACATGTTACTGTAACAACGATATATTATGATATATTAGCCAATCTTCATTGGCTGATATTTAGTTAATATATTGACCGATATTTTTTCAATCGACCGATGAATATTATTGGATATGATCGCAACTGATACTGATATTTTCATCCATAATCAGTTGTGAATGCAAACATTTCTGGAGTAAATTGTGGATGCTTACTTGCAAACTCGTTATCTGCTTTTGCCACATCTCTTCCATCGATCTCATTTTTGCCTCATAGTCCGACCATCGGTTGTCATACTGCTGTAATTGCACTCTTAGCGCAGCATTTTCCTTCTCCTTCTGTGCCAAAGTTGATTCCGCCATTGAAATCCGTCTTTGAAGCTCCAATAAAACAGAAGGTGGAACCTCGGTGTGTTCTTCAGGCAAATCCTGGTCGCACAAATAAGAGTTACAGTTTGAGATGGCAATCAAACAGCATGGGGTGTTTTTTTTCCCTCAATTAACATCCCTGCACATTTAAAATCGGCGCAGGAAACTAATGTTCAGGGAGGGTGCCGAGTTGGGATGTGTTATCCCCTTTCAAAAGTATTTCTATCCTTATGTATAATTATTAAACAAATTATCATATGTTATATATCCATATCTACTTATTGAGTATTATTTATAAATATATGAAGAAAGCATAACATTGATTACAAATAATACATGGCCTGAATTCGTTGAATGGTTTGAATACCTAACCCAAAAAATTTATGGTTAGACTTGATGTAAATTTTGGATAGAGATTTGTCCCCCAGTAGTATGGATCTTTATTTTTGGAGCTCATCACTTTTCCCTACACATATGTTCTATTAATCTAGGGTTTTGGGTGAGCTTTCAAAACACAATTGTAATCATTTCTTGTAACCTATTTTTGAAGATGGAAAAATGGCACCTCCTTTGACAGTGGTTTTTCTTTTCCTTCAGGGCTGTTTCACATAAATTTGATTTTTTTTTAGCAATTTTTTTGTCATTTTACTTTTGATAATCTCATGAATCCCTAACAATACTCAATAGATGTATGATGATGTTATCACCTTTTTCTTAAATAACTTGTCCAAAAAGAGTAATGTTACATGCCCAACTAAAATACCCTACCTTCATCCAACTTTATTTCCTTTTTTCTTTTTAATTGAAGTAATATTATCTAATTCAACAAATTAGAACAACATTTTATAAAAGGTAAAAAAAATTTAACCTTAATTTTTGAAAATTACATTTAGCATAAAAATTGCATATTAAAATTAACGTCAAAAGATACATTTTTTTAATACTTGACCTTTTACAACCAAAATTACAAAACTAGATGAATCTCAGACCATTTTGGGAAAAAAAAATGCTGGATAATTTGGTTGAACCAAAAAACATTTCCCACCTAAAAACCAATTGCAAAATGAAACTATCTGCATATAGGCATCCCAAAGCAAAGCTTAATGATAGTAAGCAACAGGACTAGTAATTATGACTTACAATTTCAAAGGAAACAACATAGACGTAGATATCAGCCAATATTTATCAGTATCGGCCTTTCAATACCCATATTTCTAATACCATGATAATATCGTGATATATTGGTCTATACGGCCTTATTAATTTACATTTTTTAGAAATTTTTTTTCGATATAATTCAATACCAATATGTATTATTTGATATATCCAATACCAATACGACTGCGGCTGATACCAATAATTTCATCCATGCACGTGACAGGAATCACTTCTACTACGAGCATATTTACTTAGAAGTACCTTTAATTCATATACGTGGCTGTCTTGCTTTCCATTAATGTTCACACCACGATTTTCCGAATCCCGAATGCTATCAAAATGCTTTCGGGCCAACCAACCCCGTATGACTGCAAAAAAAAGTACATGAGAAGATAAAAATGTAATTTGTGGCCAAAAAGGTCCAAAGCTGAACACCAAGTAAGTTTTACTTCCTTTTTTTCTAGTGAAGTGGTAAAAAACGATCGAAAACCACTGGTATTCTTATAAAATATTACACTAAATTGAATAAAATAACAAAAATAAATTTATATAGTCAATCCCACACAGCGAGATATAAGGTTTTTGTTGTTTTTGCTGTACACAGGAGATTATTATTACCTGACTGTAATTGTATGATTGCCCTTTGCTTCTCATCTGTAGTCTTTGACGCACCACCCTTATGCTTTTGCATTTTTGAGTGAACACCTTTCCTTGAAAGAGAAACAAATTTCCTTCTAGCAATTTCTGCACGCACAACTGCATTTGAACAATAGATCCACAGCGCAAAAACTAACAAAACTCAGTAATTTTTTGGTCTTTCAAGGATGACAAAAGGCATGAAAATAAACATTGAGATTCTCACAGTATACACAATCACAATCAAATGAACAAACTGTCATAAACGGAGTTGCAAACAAAAGTTCATCTGTATAAAGATCAACGGTGTCATATCTATAGGTGTTTCCATGAACATTTATGCATAAAATTTATGATGTTATGAACGGATTGAATGCCTGAATTGTTAGTAAAGAAGCAAACATGTGAACGAAAAGGGGGGTTCAGAGTAATCTAGAGAGGGATAAACATAGATGTAAATATCACCGATACGAATCAGTTGCGGGCATTTCCAATACCCATATTGATATGCTACCATATCAGCGATATATTATAATATATCAACTGAAATACCTGATATTTGGCAAATACAATCATGTTTTTATGATTTTCATAAATATTTTTCTTCTAATATATCTATTATCGATACGCATTGTTCGATATGCCCAATATTGATAAAGTTGTAATCGATAATGATACTGATATTTTCTTCCATGAATAATAAAAATAAGATCAAGAGATTTGAAGCATTACAAGCTTGCAATGTAGCCGCTGTTCTCTTAAGTTTGTCGAATTGAGAACGAGCTTTGTAGCCCCGGAAGCATTTTTGAACCCCAATCAAAGATTGCAGAACTTGTTTCCTTGTACTCTCCAATGCACCGATCTACAATTACCAGAATATAATCCATCAGAAACGTTTTTTTCCCCTTTTCATAGTGATACCTTACATAATGAATCTAATATCTTTAACAAGTATAATAATAATACTTTTAGGAGCTAATATAGCTTGTTTTCAAAAAGACATTAGGGGTTTGTTTGGATCTAAAAAACTGAATGAAATTATTTTTTATATTTGGATTGTATAAAAAATTATAAAGAAAATTTTTTAATGAAAAATATGTATTAGAATATTTATATATGAGGAAAGTGATTTTCCTTTCATTTTCTTACATTTTCATTTTTTCATAATAATTCTCTTTCCTTTAAACTTTTCTAAATCCAAACAAATCCCAAGAGAAGTTTAGCTTATTGATTCACAAAGAAATCACATTTTAGCAGCATTGTGTCTTGTACTTGACGCAAGAATGTAGGAGGTGACAGATATCAATTTCAGAACTCACCTGTCCGGTGAGGAAATATAGTTTTGTGTAGCCAACTCGATACATCTCAGGCAGAACATTGAATCGCTGGAGAACAGCAACTGATATACTTAATGGATCATTAGATACATTCTTATCCAAAAGCAAGAATCCATACCTAAATGCAATAAGAATTCATGTGAGATTTTATTGTGACATTTAATAAATTCCCAGATAATTAAACCTGAAATCTACCTCTTTGCAAACTCTTGATGCGTAATTCTAGTAGGATAACCAGATCTCACAATCTTAATGACTTCCAGAACTCCACAACACCTGAGCTGTTTCAAGACAAGATCGTTCTTGAATGTGCCTGGAAGCTGCTCATTATTTGGTTTTACGCAATGAATGAAGTGAGGCGTCGTACTTTCAAGCCTTTGCATAAGCTTGTGAAGTTGTCCCTAGGGAAATATCAAGGACTACATGAAACACTTTTTTCATGAACTACATTTGTACAAGCAAGCAGCACCATAAATGGAAATACCATCCGATATATATTATTATCAGGGCTTCTGATACCTATAACTCCCAATATCGCAATAATATTGTGATATATTATCTTATCTGCAATATATCGTGATATCTGACCAATATTTCCCTATAAGCTTACCATTCTTAGGAAATTTTTTCATCCAATATTATCTGATACTGATGCATATTATCTGATATATTCAATACCGATAGAGCAGCAACCAATACCGGTACTAATATTTCCCGTGTTGTTAGATTTTCTTATCAAGCAGTGCAGATGCCACTGTGCCTTTCTGTGAATTGAGGAAGCTGGTCCACGCATCAATATCATATTATACAACCCTAGTCAACAACTACCAGCAGTGGCACTGGTGGAGCAATCTTGACTAGCCAAATCCTCCCTACCCATGGAATGAATTATTGGACCCCAGAGACAAATATTTGCCGATACCATAAAAATAATCGTAATACGTCGCAGCATTGGTTGATATTTTCCTCTGCTTTTTTTTTATCTTCTTTTTTTTTTTTATGTTCAATACCCCGAAGGGCCAAACCACTCAAATTTTTTACTTTCTTCAAATTTAACACAATTAAATATTATTTAAACCTTAATCTCAAAATTTTAAGTTCAGCTTGTAATATATAATTATATTTCGTAAGTAATTTTCGTAGTTTATTGTGGAGTTATAGCAAGAATTAATTTTATTTCATGTTAATTTTGTTGTTTTATAATTTAATATTGTAATATTTATTATGAAAGTGTTTATTTAATTGAGTAAAATTGACCAAGTCCCACAAATAAACAGGTAAATTATGATTAAATATGGTCAGATTTTAATATTAACTTTGTTTGATGTGGTCACAAGTTTTTTTTTTTGGCATCCAACTCTGTCATTTTAGTCCATGTCCCAAACAGAGGAAATTTGAAAGAGTGCTAAAATTGTTAGCATTATAAATCAACTTCCCAGTTCTTAGTACACTAACATATAGCTATTTCGCCAATGAGTTCAAGGACATTTATTATGAGCACATTTACCTGAAACTTTATCCCAACGCTTTGCTTTGGGAAATGCAACATGTCAAATTGATCTGCAAACAGCTTTAGAAGTGGGAAACCACAAGAAAGGAGGCAGATTGACTCAGGGTTCAATCGATCTCTGTTCTTTTCCAAGAAGCCGCCAGTATCGTAAAGAACCTGAATAACTCAAAAAATAAGTAAATTTCAGCAAAACCATCAAGGAAGAGACTTCAGAGATTCAGATACAGAATAAAGCAATGAAATTGGTGCAAAGCTGTTTAGACTAGAGCTACTAGGTCTCCGGGCCATTGTACTGATCCTAACAAAATGGTTATTTGATAAAATGGATAAAAATATTGATATATCGGCATCGAATATATAGGACAATACGTATTGGTAATAAATGTATCAAAAGAAGTTTTAAAAAAAATCGCAAGCTAATAAGGCCGTATTAACTGACATATTTGTTGTATTGGTTGTATTTTGTATATCAACCAATATATAGTAATGCACCATCAATATAGCAACATATCGTGATATTATCATAATTAGGAAATATAAATATTGAGAGAGTCTAATACCGACATATTCAGTCAATATTGATACATTTAATTGATATTTTCATCAATTGATATACAAGCCACTCGAGCACTATAATACACATCGAAACATTAATTAGTTCATGAAAATAACAAGGTCCGTACAGAAGCATAATTATCAAATAACAGTTTTTATAACAAAAAAAATGTTCATACATTTTCAATTGATGCAATGCAATTTACTCATGCAGATCTATCCACAGGGACAAGGACAAGTACAGAGGAAAAGGGTTTTCTTCAGATAAGTACCAAATATGGTAATTTGAACAAGCAAACAATAACCAAAATAATTTCACTCATGCAGATTTATCCACAGGGACAAGGTCAAGGACAGAGGAAAAGGGTTTTGTTCAAAGAAGTACCAAGTATGGTAATTCAAACAAGCAAGCAATTACCGAAAGAATTTCATCCTTGCTCTTGCAAATTTCCAATAAATAGTTATTACAAAAATTTTTTCTTGCACTGGCATATTTTCAATCAGGTATCACAAGACAGTATTATCATCAGTATTGTATTTTTGCTTCGTTTAATACTTTCCTGGGTCCTTCATCAATCATGGATGAAAATATCGGTATCGGCATCAACCACAATCGTATCGTATTTGATATATCAGACGGAAAAAAATTCTAAAAATCATAAGTTAATAAGATCATATCGGCCAATATATCGGCTGTATCGGCCAATAGAAAACACATATTGTGATAATATTATGGTATTGAAAAATATCGATATAATGAAACCGCAACAACTATCCACAATGGCCAATATGCATCATCTGGGCCAATATTTGCATCAATTCATCATTCATCACATTGGAAATTTATTGGTTGGAAAATTGCCAAATTACAATCACATTGGAAAAAAGTTTGAAATCGTCAAATGTTGCCCTACATTAGATTGTTTGCTGAGTAAGCAAGTAGTTTCAATGAAAAAATAAACAAAAATCTGAATGTCCACAGTTACAGCTCTCTTCTTTGCCTTCTTGTGAGGTCTCCTACAAAGGATGATGTTTGGCATGATATCTTGCACTAAGTTTTCTTATGAGCAAGAAAAAGGAGACATTCAGCAAAAAGGTATACCAGTCATACCAATAGATAGTGTAACAGTAACCCTTTTGGCTCAGAAATTTTTATTTGAAGCATAGACCTACATAATTGGGCCATGAAAGGAAAATAGAGCTTGAATCCAAAGCATTCTCCACACCCATTATTCATTAGCGGTGACCTTTCCATACATCATCACCACCAACTATTTCAATCAAATCTGTGCTTTGCTACCTTCGCAGCTAGAGCAAAAATAAGATTCTTTTCTTTATCTTTGCCTTGTCATACTAACAACTAACCTCTCCAGCAAAATGATGAACACTGAATGCCCCTTTCACCCCGCCTTTGAAACAGGGATTAGAATCCAAGTGTTGCTTCAGCTTGCTTGCAAATGTCAAATCTGTGGACTTGGGGTAATATGATTCTGCATCCAGTAAAGACAAAAGCCCAAGAGGTTTCTGCATGACAAGTGACATAAACACAATCCATTTCCTGTCACATTGCAATCAGTTTTGATGAAGTACATAGAGAAGTAAAATATAAACAATGGCGAATCTAGATAATTAAGAACTAGGAGATTTCAACTTGGCATGAAGCGCTTGTAATTAGGCAACATAGGAAAAATCCATGATCCGTTAAGTTGGAATCGTTTGTCATGACATATCATTGAGAACAAGAAAATCTTCCAGTAACTAAAGGTGACAATATGCAAGTTAAGAAACTGCAAAATCTGAACGCATGAGAAACAAAGCAGGTTTGCATACTAGGTGGATGTAATCCAAGATTTGATATGAAGTGGAGCAGCAATAGCAAAGATAGTATGGGCATCACTTATATAACAGTACCTTTTCAAAAAGATCTAGGCACTCTTGATTGTCTCTAAAATCAACTTTCGTCCAATCAATCCCATCTGCTTCATAATCCTAAAATGCAAAAAATTAATATGTGACTAATAAACAAATAAAATCAATTTAGGTGCTGCCAAGGAACAAAAGAATGAAGTTACAATCAATGTCGTTTAATTCCAAAAATGACGAGAGCTGCTTTAATTTGCCTTCAAATATGTCCTTTAATAATCACAATCAAGCCAAGCCATTACTTGACAACCTAGTCAGAGGGAAAAAAATAAAAAGGAAAAAGAAAATGACTGGAAATGAAGGGTAAAACAGGAACGCTTTATTATAGCTCATCCTGGTGCCACGGTCCAATATTTGGTTGAAGAAAATTTGTAAGAAGAAAAGTAAATGCATCATTACTCATTACTGATTGAGCAGTATCGACATCACCTATCATCATGATACCTCTTATATAACTGAGATGCTTACCTCCTATTCAAGTTTCAACAAATGGCGATGAATTTCATGCTATCTCTTACTTAACTGATATGCTTACCTCCTGCTCAAGTTTCAGCAGATGATGACTGAAATGCTGCTGCAACCTCTCATTAGCATAGTTAATGCAGAACTGCTCAAAGCTATTTTTCTGAGAATGAAATGTAACAGAAAGGACAGGATTATATCAGATTAAATGAAAGGACTCAAACTTACAAAGTACGTATCAAGACTAAAGTGTAGGTTCAAATTTCACACCTGAAATGATTCAAAACCATATATGTCAAGTATGCTAATGGATCTTCCAGTACCCAGTTTACCTACTACAAGGGATTTGTTCATTTGTTCTACAAGCCAATCAAATAAGCTCGCATATATGAATTTTGCTAATGCATCCCTGGTGTCAGTTGCCTGAAAAATAGATAAGTGATAAGTTATTGTCACTAATATCAATGTGGCCAAGTTGGCCATTTATCTGTCAGTCGAGAGGTACCAAATGAGTGTTCAACAGACCTCCTGTAAAGTCAACTTTTTTGCAATGGTATCCTTTCCAACTTGAATATTACGAGTAGATAAAACTAAGATTAGATCCTGCAGACTGCAGCCCATCAACCTGGAAGCAGTAGCAATGGCTGCCAAACAAGGGATCAGATTGTATCCACCTTCAGAACTAGAGATGACAATGGGTCGGGTTTGGATCAGGAAACCAAACTTAAACCCAACCCAGTGCTTTAGAGTTTATAAGCCATGACCCAAACCCAAACCACAATACTTTGGGTTGGGAGAAGACCTGTAAGTTTGGGTTATACCTAAACATAAGCTTAACCCAAAACCATTTTTTTTCTCTTACAGAGCAACACAATGTGCTAACAAATATAAATCCATTAAATATAATTTAGCTAACAAAAAAATGTGAAAAAATTTTTAACTATCAAATGAGAATATAAATATTCTAAATCTTAAATTTATAAGGCTACTGAAATCTCTATAGTTCTCCAAACACCGATCAACTCATCAAGCATGTGTCACTCTAAAACCATAATATAAATTATGTAAAACAAACTAAAACATAAAGATTAAGCTTATAATAGGGTTAGATTTGTATTTTATATTATTATAATATGTATTATAATTGGGGGTAGGGTTTGAGTTGGGAAAAGGTAAATCCAAACCCAATACGAAGTTTTGGATTTACCCAAACCCAGGCAAAGCAAGTAAAACCCGATGAATTCGTGTTAGGTTATGTCAGGTTGTATCTAGTTTGGGTTTCTCCATCATCCCTATTCAGCACTAAAAATGCAAATTAGAGCAAAGACCGCAATAAAGATAGACTTTAAATCACACATAAGAAAACCCACATACAATTTATTTGACGTCCCATGTACTAATTCATCATTAACTTTATTCTTAATCTTATTTATCTTTAATCGACCAATAAGGGATGTAAACTTTTCCTGTATCCTTTTATTACATATATAATAGTCTCATCATACACAGGACCCAAATAAGAAAAGATGCCAGCTACAGTCATACAAAATTTTGATAAAGCATGACTCACTAGTATCGATCAAAATAAACTTGTCATATATTAAAATTAAGTATAACCTCAAAATTTATCGAGATAGTTTACATCAGTTACATTTTTTTTCTTCTTTTCTTTCCTACATACATGCTACTCACACAATAAACCAGTACATACTACAAAACAACATTCCCGAAATTTCTGCTACATCCTTTATCCTTTACTCCTGCTCGTCTAATATGAACTCGCTCGAACTATCTGAAGGGTTAGTAAAATAGTAAGGGAGTGATCCAAATGCTCAACAATGTACAATATATATAACAAAGATCATACAACTTTCTTAGTTAAAATATAATAACATATATAAAAATCATTACAGAGGACGAAAAATATGAAATTTTTTTTCTTGGAATACATGCAATTCTTTTCTTGTACTTTTCTCCAAACTTTGCAAATAATTTTTCTTTTCTTACTTTTTTGTAGGGATCGGGGCTAATAGGCCTTACCAGCTAAAGGAGCGGTTGATCGAAATCTGGATTGTGTTTTATCCACACAATCTAAGGTCGAATCCTCCTTATTTACATCCCAAATACAGGATGGTACTACCTATTGTCTCCCAATAGACGGGGTTGGAATCGCCTCAGAGATACTGAATTGAATTATCAGATATCGATCTTCCACCATAATATAATGCCAAAATATACTATCTGTTGATCTATCATTGGTTTAGTTACTTACAGCACTTCAAAATTTCTTATAAAAAATTCTACAATCTGTTTTTAGTACTGCTACTGAATTTTCTTCATTCTAAAAGAAAATACTCTTTCTGACATAGTGTAGAGCTCCCATTCAATATTTATACTTATTTATCGGATTTATTCAATAT
>JAOVVI020000292.1:0-30815 GCA_028571085.2 Nepenthes alata
GACATGACTTCAGCAAAAGCTCCAATTTGGAGCTCCATAAATAAACCATGACCCATCTCTTCCCAGTCAAGCTCCTCTATTTGCTCGAACAGATTCTACTTTCATCTGAACATGCACGAGGATTCAGAATTTCATTCCTTATTTTTTTTCTTTTTTAAAGAAAAACAATTTCTTGTCCAATCTCATATTTGGCTGGCTGATATGGTATCTATACTGATATGGGCTCTAGCACTGATTTGCAACTGTACCACCCAAGAATAATGCTGTCTACCAGTGCATATCAGTACACCTAAAATCACGAGAGCTTAAACAGAAGAAATTAGCTTCATCCATCATATTCTCTCTCTATTTTTTGTGTTATATCAAAATTGCATTAAGAGAATACAGAATTTATGGGCAAACAAGCTGAAAGTAGTTGCTTTCTGATTCATGACAATTGAGAGCAGGAATTAAGCAGTGTTTAGAAGGAGCCTGGGAAATGAAAAGGCAGAAGAAAAAGAAATTTGGCTGTGGTGTCAAAGATCTATTTAATCTAATAGTTGTGCTGTTGGCAGTGGAAAATGAAAGAACTGCCATAATTGCAGCAAAAGTTGGCACCAACTTCAGTAATTGTGAAAGTAGTGCCAGAAAATAGGGATGATTTAGTAGTGTAGGATTGAGTAGAGATGACAAGAATCATAGGCTTATGAAGAATGATCGGAAAGATGATTCTTACTTCAGATCCATAATCAAGAAAAGTAATGTTGCTCATGAAGATCACAAGAATGGTAAAGTGACAGTATGACTCTAAGGCAAGAATCAGACCAGAACAAGAAAGGTCCCACTTCTTGTAGAATCAAATTGAAAGAATAGGACCCAAAGAACCATGTCGAAATCTGATCAAATGGCTTTCAAAGATCCTTTTGCAGACAAAATCTGCAGGAATGGTGAACAATCCAAGAATTCAGGAACCAATTCAAGCTGATTAGTTAGGAGAAACCAATGGTGTTGCTATATGAGTTTCGGAGAATTTTGTTTAGTGGAGATGAGACAGGCATGAAAACATTAGACTGGATCATATTTGCATATGGTGGACTATGATCCCAGATTGGAAGTCATCATTCTGAATCAATTGCAGGCAGAAGATAAAGCTGAGAACCACAGAAGAACAAAAACAGAAACAGAGAATCAAGAGCCCAAATTCAGAATTATTGTACCGGAGAATTGAAGTGACGTGTCCGTGAAAAAAAAATTATGAAATTTGGTGGAATAAGAGCTGAATGCGCAGGAATTAAAATTGCTCTTATATACAACCATGTAATTAGTACAGAAGTAAATAGGTGGGAGGGGGACAGGAGGAGATGTGAAGTTAGAGGAAAGGAGATTGAAAGATTAGTCAAAAGGGGAGAAGCAATACTCGAAGAATGGATTCTGTTATTCAACTCCAACATACTGATTTCTGTACAGCCAGACTTTATAGGCTATTTGTCTTGTAGCAACTATGCAACTACCTTACAACAAACTAATACATTCCTCAATACATTGGCTCAAATTTCAAGAGAGATTTCATTCTTCATACTAACTTATTTTCTTCAAAAACCTTTATGAACTTCACCTTGGGCAATAATTATCCTAACTAAATGCAATTAATTCAATTCGGATAATTATTGTTGTTTGTCCAGCCAGCTGCTGATTGTCTTTATTCTTGCCATGTTATCTTGCTGGCCGGCTCCACTAAATGACATCATCTATCAACAATCATGATGCAAAACAAGTCGACAAGTAAACATCGCCAAAGATCACAATTACCTCTACATTTGGTTTCCCTTCAGGTGAAGCATCAGGGATCAACGCAGCCAGTTGAGGAGGATCATCAAAAGGATCATCAAGTACATACGTGTGCTTTATTCTGTTTAAAGAATAATATATTAGGTGTTATTGGGGTATGTAAATAGTTAAGTGAACCAATAAAAAAAGCACAATGTTCAGGGTGAAGAAACTACACCTTATATTTTTATACGGTCTTCCATTCTCATCCACATAGGCCTCATTAATCCTCATCAGTGTTTCGTGACCTTCTGCAACTTCACCAAAAACCTGACATAGTAGGAATTTCTAGTTAATAAAACTAAAGACAAGTATGCATCAAACTCCACTCATACGACAGACCATTTGGGAATTGAATTTACAAATTACTGTTTTCTCATATTTCTTTAAATCAATCCTTTATATTTCATTGGTTCATGAAAAAACCATCAGGAAATGGGTAAAAAACACATAGCAAAATATAGGCCATTACTTAAAATATCGGTTGATACGTATCAATTTCAGGGAGAGGGGATCCTAATACCGATATTAACTGAAACCGAAGAATATCAAAATTTGTCTCCGTATGTGACGTACCTTGATATGATAGCCATTTTTTTGCTTCGTTTAACTCTTGAAAGTTTAAATCTACATGTTTTACAAATATGAAATCTTTTATGAAGCATAAATGTACATATTTTGTAAAGGTATAAAACTTGCATGAATTAGAAGTTTTAGGGAGGTTTTTTAATGATTAAGAAAAATATCTATCAAGCTTAATTTTGATAAAATTAACTAAAACTTTTTATATATCTAAACATATGATTAAAATTTGTCAACTTTTAGTATATAACTAACTTTTAATGCAATTGCCAAAAAAAAAAATCTGCCCATGATGTCCAACACCAATACCACCCAACCGATGTTGATATTTCAATAGCAAAAAAGAAATATTTATACTTCTATAATTTTTTTCACAATGATGTCATGCACAATGGGAAAACAAGGAATTTAACATAGCATGCCACCGTTATGAACATATAGAGTAAGATAAATTCTCCAAATTAGAAAAACAAGTACAACTAGTTTTGCGTAAGACTTGAATTGAAATCAACTTCATGAACTCATCTTTGATATCAAAATATATACATATTATTCTTTGCTTCTGAGTACCTATTATGCACAGGCACTCCGCCGGAGCTAAAAAGGTTAGTGTCTGGCATGTGTTGAACATTTTTTTATTCGTTTAATTTTGACACACCCCGACACATTGAGAACATATTAGATAATTTTGCATTTTCAAATAAAGATGGGCTCACAATATAAATTTGAAAAATGTGGCCATTTTGTAGTTTTGAAATTTTTGAAATGGCCCCCTTTTATTTTAATTCTTTTGGGTTGTCGCTTGTTGCATTGTGCTTTTCAAAACAAAGGCGCCCAAGGACCTGAGAAAGAGAAGAGAAAGCCGACGATAAAGGAAGACAACGAGCTATTGAAGGCACACGAGAGAGAGAGAGAGAGAGAGAGAGAGAGAGATCTCGGGGCTTAGGGTTGGTCGTTCAAAGGGCAAGGCAAAATCTCATTCACAACTCTTAATTCGGTGATCCAACCGTAGAAGTTGGTTCTTATTTTTTTCAACAAGTACGATTCCTTTCACCCTTTGTTTTCAATATTTTTTACGGATTTGGTTTACCTTTTTCTTATTTTTCATGTCTAATTAATGGACTTATGAAAACCCCAACACCTTCTTTATCTTTCTTTTCCTATGATTTTTTTCTTAGTTTTTTCATCAATAATTTTCAATCATTTACTTAGGCTTGTGAAAAATAACATGAGAATTAATTTTTTGAAAAAACATGTGGTTTCTCTTCATAAAATTAGTATTTTCATTTGCTTAAAATATTGTTTAATTGCTTTTTTTTTTTCAATAGATTGTTAATATGTCCTATTTCGAGGTTACTAATGGTACACCTTTACCTTCAAAAAAAAAAGACAATATACGAGATACGACAAGCTTAATGAAGGAGATGGAAACTTATCTTAGCCATATTATTTTTATTGCCAAATAAAGAAAAGTTCCTACACAGATTCATGCTTATCTATGCAAATATTCCGTTTACGAGCCAGTCATTAGCAAAAAGTGACATCAAATGATATAGCATAGATGAAAAAAATAGAGGGTGAAGCAAAGGCAAGGGTACAACATAATGCACCAAAAAAGTCCCTTTGCCCACCTAAGCTTCATTGGGTGATGTAGGAACCCTCTAAACTCAAGTTATATTGGAGAGTTTTGTGCTAAGAAGGTTTAACTTAAAGAAGAGGATGACAAATGCAAACAGATGTGCATCTTATAAACCTCTTTTGAAGGCATTTAACAAAAACACTCATATTCAATTGGACTCCATGTGTAATTCACACATTTAATCTTACCATATAAAATATTTGTACCGCAAAGAATGTCAAGAGCAATCAAGTGACATATGAGTATTGTTGGATCACACTATAATGCGAACAATCAAGTGACATATCATGCTCTACATGCCTCGATTTGTTAAGTTATAACAACTTGTTTAACAGCTTGTTTAAGACGTTATGACATAATTATTTATATTGATTTAGTTGCATCCTGATTTTCCTATAAATTTTATTAGTGAGGAACCAATAATTATTGATTTAGTGTAACATAGTATATTCATCAATCCAAAAAAAAAAAGAATATGAACTTAGTAAACATGATCCTAGTGTATTGTTGTCCTTACTTTTAGAAAATGAGTATTTGTGAGTTGGTGCTATGTCGTATCTGTATCTCGTGTTAGTGTCCATGCCTCATAGTTTACTACTCTTAATTTATTTAGACTAATTTGCTAATTCTATTTTGTATTTACCAGCTGAGATCAATTTTTTCCAATTGCATTGACTTGGCCATATAGGAAAATTTTCATCATGTGGCATGCACATGGCACAAAAAAAGGATTGCAAATATGGAATAATGTACTGACTTTGTAGCAGTAAACTGCCTGTGGCAAAGAAAAAGTAGTTTTTTCCTGCTAAAAATTAATACTAAACAATTGAACTGCTAAATAAAGAAAAATAAAAGAAATTTTGGGGGAAATTCTCCCACTCTCGTGTCACCACTTTCCCATTGCGGCTGTCCTTTCCCCATCCCCCATTTCCTTTGGCTATTTACCTGAAAATTGATTATGCAATAAAGTGGCTTTTATGGGTTTGCAAATTTAAATATCAACAAAAAAATTGGTGCAAGCCTTTTCTAGATTTTATATGTTGGAATATATTCAATTTTTTCAAAGATTTTGCATGCATAAAATCTAGTCTAAAGTTGTTTTCTTGTAAAAATTGATGCAAATTAACATTTAGAGTACAAATTAGTCATACCCAATTAGTAGAGAATAAAATTGATATTTTCTCCTCACATTGCTGATGCAATTTAGGATATAAAGTCGTGTTCTCTAATGGATTGACTCAATACCAGCTAATATTTATTGGGTTTTCAACAGGAGTTAAGGTTAATGAACTTTTAAGAAAGGCCACAAACATATAATTGCTGACCTTGGTCATTGCATCAACTTAGTCTCACCTAGCACTTCATGGTAAAACTAGCTATCCAGCTCCAGCAATAAAGCTCCACACTAACAATAACAATTGCGCTGCACAAAGGTGTAACTTAGCCCAAATTGAATTCACTATGCATGACTTGATGTTCTTGATGTGCCACAGCTGTTTCTGACACCACCTTACGTTCACTGTAATGCAAGCATTATGTCTGTTTCCACCTGACGCCTAACTCTCTAGTCCCTGCCAATGTTTCAAGATAATTTCGAAAACATTTTCCATTTTCAGTTCTATTTTGATATACTGCATGGAACAACCACAGTCAAGCTCAAACTATTGTCTGGACTTCAGTGGATGGAGGCTCCATCTCTACTGGGTGGGTCATGAATCGTTTTAGAGAGGAAAGAAGTTGAAGAAGCCTGTACTGACCTTAAGTTTACAAAGTTTTATCACTTATTTTATATTATTTTATGGTTTCTTTCACAGCATGTCACCAATTGTCAAGAAGTGAGCCCAGAGGTTGAGCAGTAGCAGTATCCAACAAACATTCATGTACAGATTTGGATACGTACAACATTTGGAAACAATTTCTGTACATAGTAGAGTTGTGTAGAGTAATGTGGAATATTCTAGAAAACCCTACAAGTGTGTAGACACAAAGGTAAGCTGTAAATATCTAGATATTCTAATAGAGTTTCTAGAGATGCGAACTTAGTGGAGTACTCTAGAGAAGCATCTTAGGGGGATATTTTTGGCATCCTAAAAGAATACTCTGAAGAGCAGATCCTAGCCATCTAGGTTGTGGAATGATCTCAGCCATTGGTTGAAAGGAGGATGGGAGGACCCCAATACATAGAATTGGGGTTATCATTTGTATAACCAAGCAAAATAGCTCTTAAATAATACAAGCTCTCAATATTTTTTTCACATTTTCCTTTTTTTAAAGTGCTTTTATATATATTCCTTTGTAATCTTCACTTGCCTTAAAGTAATTTAACTTGTGTTTAAGTGTTTAGGTCAGGTTGACTTAATTGCTTCAAAAGGTGGTAGTGTTACTGTCACATGGGTGATCTATTCAGAAGGGACATCCGGTGACAAGTGGTATCAAATACATGGTAATTATTGGATTGTAATCATATCCGGGGAGGGAGGAAGTGTGGTGATCTCTTCTGAGATCGCAGACGAGCTCGGGCTGCACCACGCTCAGAGAACAACGAAGAAGGATTCAAAGGGGACATTGCTAGAGGCAATATCCATAAGAATCTTAATACCATTGGCAGTGGGTAGAGGAGCAAGATGATGCTGAAAGCTTTAGTGGGATGTTCCAGGGAGTAAACAACTCCTTGGCCAACATCTTAAGGAGATGGAGGAATTCAGTAGCATGCTGATGAAGGAAAATCACTCCCTAAGTGAAAGATGAACATGATAGCGGTGGATCTTACTGTGTCCAAAGTAGCAATGGCGAACCGTGCTATGGGAAGCAACACACCCAAGGTAAAGTACGCTGGCAAGTGCAACTTAAAAGCTCAATAATTTTATTTGGTGCAATGAACAACATCTTGATGTCATGAAATTAATGGTGATGCTATCAAGATTAACGCTTTCACTTTGTCTTGGACATGATGCTATAATCTAATAAAGGAAGCTCTATAATGAGGTAGAGAGGGTGTGCACCCTAGACGCATAGGGATGAGTTTAAGACAAAAAATACAATGTTTCCATTAAGGACTATGTCAAGTAGTACAGTACATCAACTTGATGCCAGAGATCCTAGAGATGTTATTTCGTGGATTGCTCACAAAGATGGGCAGAACAAGAGTTGAAGCGCTTGAATGTGCAAGACCTTGCTTCGGCCATAACAAAAATGCTAGTCAAGTTCTTACTTGACAAAAAAGGAAGACAATGCAAAAAAAAATGATTCTAACAAGGAGGGAGACAAGCCCCATTACAAGGAGACCAGCCACCCACATTTCGAGAGAAAGACAGAGAAGGATGAGGGAAAGTCTAGTACTGAAAGAAGCAAAAAAACAGTGGAGGAACATACCACCAGGGTTCCTCTTAAGAGAAGGCGAACATTATATGCAGGACAATCAAAACAAGTAGCTCAATGCCCTTGTCTTCGGCCATTAGGGGATGCCCCAAGAGGAGGCATGCGTGGGATCAATGTGGTTCCGCAACTCAATCTCAGGCAATGCAAGTGCAATAGCCAGCCCAATGAAGCACCCAAGGGACATGACAATACACCGAAAGGCTTGACGTTCCTCAAAGCCAGGGTGGTGAATGGAGCAACTCCAAGGCATTGGGCATAGGCGCTTCACATAACTTTGTGACACAGGACAATCCATGAGACTAGGATTGAAATACACCAAGAAGCCACGCTGGATGAGGGCTATTACTCTTCTTCCCATTCTATCCAAGGTGTAGCATGTGAGGTTCCTATCCACTTAGGAGAGTAGAATGGCACCATGGACTTGATGGTGGTGCCAATGGACAACTATAAGATGCTTGGCACGGAGTACATCAATAACCCTTATCAAACCAAGAGAATGGTAGCATACAAATATCAATGGATCACAAATCTTATGGAAGACTGATCCAACGGGAGAAGGTGGGAGCACATATACTCTCGGCAGTATATCATGTGAGGTGACATACTTGGCAACACTCAATGAGGACCTGGAGACACCAAACCCTCTTTTTTGCACCTAGATATAGCAGGGGTGCCTAAAGAGTGCAAAGCTGTCATGCCATTGGAGGTGCCTCCCAAGAAGGCAGCAAGTTGACCATCTTATTGAGCTGGAGATGGTAGCCATGCCACTAGCCATGGCCCCTTACTTCATGGCTCTTCCGGAGTTAGCCAAGGAGACAACTTAAAGAGTTGCACTACGCTGGATTCATCAGGCCTTATAAGAACCCTTTGGCACCTCAATATTATTATAGAAGAAGCATGATGGAAGTCTTAGATGTGTATCCTCTGTCGGGCCCTGAACAAGGTAATAGAGAAAAACAAGTTCCTGACCCCTTCGATGGAAGATCTCCTCAATTGGCTTGGGAACATGCAGTGCTTTTCCAGGGTAGACTTGCGATCAGGGTATTGGCATGTACAAATTGCTAAAGAGGATGACAAAAAGGCAACATGTGCAATGAGGAATGGCTCATTTGAGTTCTTGGTACTGCCTTTTTTCTTGACTAATGCTCTAGCTACTTTTTGCACTCTCGTGAACAAGAACTTCCAACCCTTTCTCGAAAAGGGTTTTTTTTTTTTGGTGTATACTTGAATGAGATTGAGATATATAGCAATACCAGATTATGTCTGAGTGTTTGGGGAAGATCATCCAAGTATTCTGTGACAGCGAGATCTATGTCAAGCTAGAGAAGTATTTATTTGCCAAAAGACCAGGTGGTGTGCTTGGGAAATCATATAACGGCACGGAGATCAGCATGGATGAGGCAATTATGTATTCAAAAGTGGGAGCTACAGTCTCCAGGCGAAGTTCCTTGGGTTGGTGAACTATTGTCAATGTTTCATCTATAGTTACTCCACAAAGGCTACTTCCCAGACCAACATGATAAATAAAAAGGTATCACAGGAATGGACATAGGTGAGCTAAGATGTGTTAGAGGGTCCTAAGCATGCAGTAATAGAATCAGCACTTGCACTACCCGACTACTCCGAGCCATTTGAGGTACACTTGCATTGATTATGCTATTGACGAGGTACTTATGCACCACATCACCTAAAAGATTTACAAGCTTAATGATATGGAAAACGATATACCATGCATGATAAAGAGATGATTGCTATTATTCAACGCTTGTGGGTGTGGCACATTATCTCCTTGGAGCTAAGTTTGTCATCAAGACAGGTAATTTGGCGATGAGCTATTTTCAGCAGGAAAATGAAGCCAAGTCCCTTGGCAAGCTTTCTTAGCCTCGTTCAACTATAACATGTTGCATGAGTTAAGCAAGACAAATGTCATTGCCATTGCTTTAAGTAGGAAAGCCACACTCACAATGACAAGTCAACCTCTATATGATATTCTTAAGTATGTCAAGCAAGAGTTGGCACATGTTCCCTTAGCCAGAAGCTTAGGGGATGGCTCAAGGAAAATTATGTCGAATCTGGATGAGGGATGGGCTACATTATTTGCTGGCCAACGGGCTTTACATGCCACTGTGGGGAAATCTTCTAAGGGGGTCAACGAAGAAGTGCCAGGATTCATAAGGAGGGGAAGACTTCTGGGCACACATTCCCTATGGATCTATTGGATGGTGCCTATTATTGGCCTAGGATGTGAAACAACATCAGGCTCTATGTGTGGACTTGTCTTGTATGCTAGCAAGAGACATGGAACAAAAGCAGCCTGCCGGTTATATTAGAGCCCCTTCTGATGTAAGAGTAATCATGGTAAGGTATGAGTTTGTACTTCATCTCGGCACTTCCTAAATTAGATGGGCATGGTTTTATCATGGTGGTGGCAAATTGATTTTACAATTATATCACCTTGCACCCAGCCCCATAGGACTACATGGCCAAGGAAGTCACTTTCTAGTTTAAGCATGTGATGAAGTATTGAAGCATTATCAGCAATCATGATCCACACCTCATGGGGAAGTTTAGGGTGGATCTTGGGTCCAATCCACACATCCATGTAAGTTTCCACCCACAGAATGATGATCAGACAGATCACATGAGTGCATTGTTGATACTGTAATTGAGACATTTTGTTGGTGTCGACAAAGGGGACTCAACAAATTGCTCATGGGGCATAATTTTCTTACAATGTACAACAAAGTGAGTTGACAAAATGAATCCTGTTCAAGATTGTACTAGGAAACCAACCCCGCTCCCCTTGGATAATAGCAGCAGGATACACAAGTGAGCCCATTGACCTACATATTTGCTGAAGGGTGGAAGGAGTGTATGGATATCGGTAGGGCCTACTTGACAAAGTCATCCAAGAACATGGAATGGGCTGACTCACATTGAAGGCCTTTGGAGTTCCAAGTTGAAGGTCTAGATGAAGTGACTACCTCAGTAATTCAAGTCCTTTAGGCAGGTGCACAAGGGGTTAGTATATGGCTATGAAGGGCCATATTCTATCACTTAAAAAACAGAAAAGATGCCCTATCAGGTGTTGCACCAAAAATCGGCATCCTCAAGGCTGACTTCATACAACAGGGAGGTCAAGGAAATCATGGATGATCACATTGTGAGGCACCAAGGGGTCTCCTACTATGCCAAGTGTCCAGTGCGATCGCAAGATTGTTTGATAATGAGGCAATTTGGGAAGATGGGAAAGACCTATGGCAGTTCCATGACACCATTGAAAGGTTCCAGAGCAGGAAGCATGATGAGAGTGTCAAAGACTCAAGTGAGAGATAATGTCACCGAGGGATAGAAAAGAAGCAGAAACATGAAGACCGGCTCATGGAGACACCCAACAGACATGCATGTACAACATCAAATGTGTAGAATGGTGGAAAATTTTTGCACATAGTATAGCTGAGTAGAGTAATGCAAAATATTTTAGAAAACTCTAGAGAAGTGTAGGAGTTCAGGGATAAGGATTAGTTGTATATATCTAGATATCTAATAGAATATTCTGCAGAAGGGAACTTGGTGGAGTATTCTAGAAAACACACCTTAGGGGAATATTTTAGGCATCCTAGAATAATGCTTTAGAAGGCTCATCCTAGCCATTCATGGGGAATGATCTCAACCACTGCTGGAAAGGAAGATGTGGACCTCCACTATAAATAAAGGAGAGGTTTTCAGTTGTAAGTACCAAGCAAAAGAGTTAAATAATATAAGATCTCTACATTATTCTTTATTCTCTTCTTAGTGTTTTCAGTTGTTTTCCTTTGGGCTCTCTGATCACCTTTGAGTCCCTTAACTTGTGCCTAAGTGATTGAGTTAGGCTGACTTTGTAGTTCTAAAGGTAGTGATGTTGCTAAGTGCAGCATGGGTGATCTAGTCAAGCATGTCATCCTGTGACAAGCAACAAGAATTCATATCATAATTAGAATGAAATCTATTTACGCATACTTAGATCTGCTGTAAGCTTATTTTCCATGATATTATTCTCTGAGTCTTGGAAAATTGAATATCAATTCTAAGAAAATTGAATTGAATAACATTTTTACTTGGAAATTACTGGTTTGGATGATTGAAACTTATACTCCGTCAACCCCACAACTAGACACAGCACCTTACTAACGACTTCAACATGCACAAAGCTACAAGCTATGTAGCATCCTGAATCAACTACTACATCCCTCCTTCCAAAGAAACGTTGCTTCTCTTGACACTAATATTTGATGGCAGGCAATAAAGCAGAAAGCTATTAGACGTTTAAAAATAAGGACGTAAAAGAATGTATTACTAAAATGTTCCAGCCAGAATACTCACTGTATCCTTTCCATCGAGATAGTCAAGATCATCACGAAGTGTAACATAGAACTGCAAAAAACCCCCAATCTCATCAGCTTCAAGGGAAACAAAAGAGACATTTTTTTAGTTTTTCCCAATTGAAAGTAAAGCAAGATTTTCATTCATAGAAGGCTCAAGAAGATAATGGTTGGATTGATTTACATGACTAGGTGATAATGAGGAAATATAAAACCATCTTGCAATTAAATATCTCGTGCACCTGAGATGCGTTGAGGTTTTCTCCAGCACTTGCCATCGCAACAGTGCCCAACTTAGCGTGCTTAAAGTCAAGATGAATTTCATCCGAGAAAAAACGAGCTTGATCACCATATAAGAATCTAAAAGACAGAAATTGTCAAGCAGAATGTAAAGTGACAGAGGATGGATGCTGCTAAAGTTAGTCATTCAAGTAGATTATTGAAGAGTGTGCAGTATATGCCAAATATTGATGCTCAAGAAAAGAGAGCTCCATGTCTGACACAGTATTTCTCAGCCATCAATTATGAGGATGTTGACTATTAGCTTCCTTTTATCGTGAGCTCACACATGATCCCTTGCTCATTATATAATGTCAAAATATTCCATCCTTTATAAAGACAAAGCTAATTTAGACAAAGATATCAGCCTACAGTGTTCATATTTCTCTCTATTTCCAATCTCAAATTAATTTTCAACTTGGTATTGGTACCAGATCAGGCTCAACCTGCAGAAATCACTGAACAAAAGAAAAGGAAAAGGGAGCCACAGATCCGCAAACAATATTGATATCAGCACTACAAGGAATCATGTCTGCAGCACACACCTCTCTCCAGTGAGAAAAAGGCCTAAATACTATGTCTGATCAACTCATAAATCAATTGACAAAATCTTTATGGCAGTCAGTAAACCCTTGATCTGAATAGGTTTTAAATTCCCAAGATGTGTTCCTTTGAATGACTAATGAGTAATGACTAAGATGCTTCATGAGAATTGACAGAAATCTTTATCGCCGTTATCATGGATTTCATATTATGCTTCTTTTGGCTTGGCAAGTCGTTATTGTTATTGGATCCCGTGGGATGTGTAGGCGGTTGGTACTGAAAGTCTTTTAGCTCCAAGGCTGGACAACAATTCAAACACCATGCTCCCTTCAATCTTATGTACTTTCCTGTGTAAAGGCATTGGTAATACTCCTCATCCCTCCGTCAAGTATTGGAACTTGCAGTAGACGTAGCTATAGCAGACAGGTCCAGCACACTAGGTGACTTGCTAGAAGCTTCATGGGCTTCCCATCAAAAAAAGGCCAGACATACACGTCTATGTGCTCAGTTACAGGAGATGTCAGAGGCTTTATCTTTGTTGGAAGCAGAAGCAGCAGACATTTTACCATGTTTAGAAGTGTTGAACCCAACAATTGGTGGAACTCCCCCCACACAGGAGTATACAATGTCATCATGCCACATAAGAGTTGATGTTGGAAAATATAAACTTTCAAAGCAAAAATCAAGTAAATTTTGGCCTACCTTGTTTTATAATCTTAATGATATGTTTCACTTGTTGTTGAAATGTCACCCCACCTTCTTAGAGGTGGAATGTTATTTGAGAGAATTACCCATAATATCTACAGTGTAAATATACAAGAAGAAAGATTGAGAGAAATACTTTATTGAAGAGTATTGATGTGGCACTTTTTACAAATAAGAGAGAAGTGCTCCATATGCAGCCTTTCAACTTATAAACTTTAACCAAGAGAGCTCAATCATCACAAATCATAAAGGTAGGTAATAAACTAACTTTATTACAAAATGCGCACTATGGGCACCTTTCACCTTAAAAAATTACAAAATCTCCCACTTGCACATGGGCACAACCCAATCATGCATCTCCTTTTCTCGACCATATTCTTAATAGCAAATAAGTCGTATGACCACCAAACACATTTGCAAAAAGAAGGAGAACATTATACCAAATCTTTTCCACAAAAACCAGCATAACATCATCCCTAAAATGTCTCATTATTTGCCAAGCTCATTTGAACACATCAAATCAAGTGTTTTTTAATCCATCCCAAGTTTAAAACTCAAAACCATACTTGATTATCTCAATCTTATCATGACTTATTCATCATTGAATGGCTACGTAGCATCATCATTTGTCGACAATGAATCCAATCCGAGATAGTCTTTCCTACATCCTCATGCCACTCAGCTTTGGCTCAATTGCTTGCCCAACAATGCCCCTTTAAACCTAATTGCTCATGATCATAGACAACATGCTAGAGTAACAAACATTAAGGCCTCAATTTTGTGACATAGTCACTAAGTCAATGAAGGATTCGTAGGACACATAGTGAGGAACCAGATATGCATTCACTCACTTTTAAATTGGTCCAACAAGCACATGTAGAATTAAATACACGCTACAGTATGATTCTCTTTAAGAATAGTGTATGTGTAACTCAAAATACTGTACAAATCTTAGCCTAGTTGTTACTCAAGCGCTGAACCCAAGTTCTCATTTTGCTTGTCACTTTCAAGTGCCAAAAGGTAATCTCGCACTGGGCTCACTAAAAACTAAAAGAATTGTTGGATATTCATGCATGGTCTATAGACCTCTTCTTAGCTCTTACTAAGACGACAATTATATATACCAATCACACTTCATCCATAAATAGTAAAAGATACAATATATCAACTTTGCTTGTTAACTATGTGCCAAAGGTGATCGCTCGTGTGAGTGAGCTAACCTAAGCTTATCGGCATACCTTTACACTATTATATGGTAAATGTATAAATAATTGATAAATAACTTCATATTCACTGATTAATATTTCAAAGACAATTTTTGTGATCAACTGAAAATAAATTGCAAAATTACTATTTACATGACTACAAACTTCTTACAAGTGCAACAAAAGCATCTCTTATTACAGGCTTAATCAAGATATTTACAACCATGTGACTCGTAAAAATGTATTTTAAAAACACCTTTCTATACACAATTATATCTCGGATGAAGTGATACCATACATCTATGTGTTTGCCTCTTCCATGATATCTAGGATCCTTGGCATAGGCAAGTGCTATGTGCTATCACAATATATCTTCACAAGATCTGAAGCATTTTTGACAATTTATAGATTGATAATGAATCTCTTTAACCAAGCTCCTTCCATAGGCGACAATGCTATATATGGTTGTTTCTTGCTACTCCAAGTGATGGTGTGAGAATAAGTAAGAAAACATATCCAAAAGTTGATTTGCATTTGTCTAAGTCACTGACCAAATTGACATCACTATAGCCCACAAACTGCAAACATGAACCCTAATAACATAGCACATAGACCATAGTACCCTTGAGGTACCTAAAGACTTTTGATTGCTTTCCAATAAGCAAGTCTAGCGTCTAATTGAAATTTATTGACCAAGCTAACAGCATAGTGTATGTCCAGCTCAGTACACATCATAGTGTACATTACGTTGCCCACGGAACTAGCATAAGGAACACTAGATTTTTTTTTTCAAGATCTTCGCTAGTCATAGGGCCCATATGTTGGCAGAAATTCTCACCTTTTAGTATAGGAGTATCAATAGGTTTGTAGTCATAAATCCGGAAGAGATTAGGAACCTTTTTAATATAGATCTCTTGAAACATATCCAAAAGTCTTTAATCGATCCTTAAGATATTCATTCCCAAAATGTAGTTTGCCTCATTCATGTCATTCATTTCAAAATTTGAAGATAACCACCTTTCAGCAAAGGCTACCAACTCTTTGTCATTTTCAACTAATAATATATCAACAATATATAATAAAAAAATTATAAAAATATTTTTGAATTGTTTGACAAAGACTCAATGGTCCTATTAGATTAATGTAAACTTATTCATTAGAATAGCTCGATGAAATCTAATATACCATTGTTTAGATGAAATTTTTAAGTCGTAAATGGATCGTTTAAACTTTCATACTTTACCTTCTTGTCCTTTCGCCACAAAACCAATTGAATGATCCATATAGATCTCTTCATCTAGTTCTCCATCTAGGAAAGCAGTTTTAACATCCATTTGAAATAATTCAAAATCCAATTTTGCTATAATAGCCAGAATTAGACGAATATATAAAAATCTCACTACCATGAGAAGGTCTCCTCATAGTCTACACCCAAATTTTGGATATAAGCTTTCACCATAATGCGAGCTTTGTATCTTTTAATTGTGTCATATGTCTTGTGTTTGATCTTGAAAATCCATTTGTCTCTAATGGCCTATTTCCCATGTGGAATGTTTACCAGATTTTAGATCTGATAAACCTTATTAACTCTATCTCATCATCCATTGCTTTAATCTATTCATCTTTTGTAGAAGATGAGAAAGCATCATATGCCGTTTTGGGCTTATCATTAACATGCCGAGCAACTATGAGAGCTTCTCCTTCAATCTCAAAATTATGACAAGGATTACTACCAAGTTGGCTTCTATTCATTTGAGGTGGTCGTAAATCATTATCTAATGGTCTACTCTGAATACAAGGCAAGTCATTTTCACTTTTCCAAGGAGTACAAGAAATCTCTTCCTCATTCTCAACTAGGCTAGGCCTTTTGAAGTGTCATCTTCTTGATCCACTAAGTTGAAATATTCTAAGTTTCTTACAACCTCACCTCTACTTGGAAATTCATCCTTGATGAAATCTACATTTCGTGATTCGATTTCTCACACCATGTTCACCCATTAATATGTAGCGCTTTGAATATTCTGAGTATCTTATGAATTACTTCTTTTCCTCTGTGGCCCAGCTTTCTATACCTATAGGAAGCATTGTGAACAAAATTGTTGAGGCCCATGACCATAAGTCCCTAAAATTGGGTTTTTTTGCTGGTCCATAGTTCATATGGAGAGAAATGTACTAACTTAGAGAGCACTCGATAAAGCACACAGGTTGCAGTCAATAATGCATCACCTAATAAGATATAGAAAGGTTTGCTTGCGCCATCGTTGACCTAACCATCTCAAGCATTTCACTATTCCGCCCCTCCATTTTGTTGTGATGTATTCAGTATCGCCAGCCGCCTTTTGATACCTTTCTAATCACAGAGCCTTTTAAATTGCTTAAATAGATATTCAGCTTGCACTTACTCCTAAGAGCTTTTATACTCCTAACTGATTCCCAACAAAAATCATATAATGTCCCAAAAAATCCAATACTTCAGACTTATGAGAAATCAAATAAATATGACAAAATCATGTAAAATCATCTACAAATATGACGAAATATAGATCACTATGTCTTGCTCTTACATTTATTGGACCACGGATACCCACGGTAAGGCATTTTCTAACTATTCTAGTTATCAGATCTTGTCTTATATGGCCAATCGTTGCATGCTATATACATGTGCTAACATTATCAATGGAAGTTAAGTAAATAGATGAATCAATACTACCATAGTAATTCAAATCCAATACCATAAAACCATTAGAAATAAGACATCCATAATAAATTGTTTCCATATAAAGTGAAAGACCATTATTCCCAAAAGAAAATTGAAAACCAAGTCTAATTAAAACAATGAAAAATAAATAAATTCCACTGTATCTCTGAAGCGTATAACACCATGGAAAAATAGAGTATGTCCACTGTGCAAATGTAGCTTGTAAGTGGCAATCCCAAGCACTTCCACACTATCTCCATTCCCCACTTTTATGTTTCTACTCCAGACAAGAATCCAATGATATTCTACAAATCCAACTCGATCTCTCACTATATGTTCAGTTGCTGCTAAATCTACACTCCATATAGGAGTGGAGTCAACAACCATGACATTGCTAATTAAACTAAGCGAGAAAAATTAGAGACTATCTTCTTCAACTTAGTGCATTCTTGAGCAAAGTGGCCCTCCTTTCTACAATTGAAGAAGACCATCTTAGACTTGTCCTTTTTCCCACCGTGTTTTTCTTTTTTGTGCTTGATAGTCCTCTGCTTCTTAAGTGTCAACCCAGAAGCTCCACATTGTTTAGGAGAGTAGTCAATGTTCTTACATTTGGACCTAAATGTCCCACACAAACTTGACTCATCCACACAAGAAACTATTACGCTTGATTGTTTCCAAGCACTCAACCTCAAGATCCAAAGGACGCATCACATCATCAGAAGTTTAAATATTTTCATCATGTGTCAAGTTTTGGCCCATAATCTCTCAAAAACTTGACAATTAACGAATCATATCTCAGATTTAATGCTCATTAACAAAGCTGTTTCAAGTAGTATTTAGCACGGAGATCATAGTCAACATCACTCTTAGACACCATTTCATTCTATATTCAGAGCATATTTTATAGGAGTCAAACATCAAAGTCCATGAAGTCTAGTGGCAGATGTCCCACCAACCTTAATCTATAAAGCATTCCATAATGCTTGAACTGTTGGATATTCCTTAAACTCACCAATAAGGTCGTTGATCATGCTACTTAAAATGGTAAAGCATGCATAATGATCTTTCTTAAGCCATCTCATAAGTTTCAAGATTTTTAATCGGTTGTTCGGTATCACCTTACATTGGTATAGTCAAAGAGTTGATCATGGTTTTCAAGTTTCCTAGTTCATTTAAGTCATATTGGATCTTACGATGCCAAATGTCATAGTTTTTCCCGTTCAATTCCTATCTTGTTCAAATCAACAATACTACAAATAATTATGCAAAGGAGATGTTCACACATTTCTAATAATTTTGCCACATCAATCCCAATGGAAGACAACAATAATTGAAACACACCACAAGATCGAAAATTTGCTAGGCTTCCTAATCATCTCTTGTGCCATAATGCCTAGTTATTAATCTTTGATCTAATTTTCGAGCAAAATCTTGTATGGAAGGAAAAATAATTAAAATCTTCCAAAATCGGGTTGTGACCAACTTTTCTTATATGCTTGATCTTATTTTATGAGCAACCAAGTTGTCCAAAGGTAAGTGGAGGGCTTTACATGCAAGCAAGCTCCTAAATTAGATAATCAACTTTCCTAGACAAAACTTTCATAGAATACCAATAAAAAATTCCTAGCATTTTTTTGTAAAGTTAGCTGAATAAAATCCATATCATGAACCTGAATAATACTTTGAAATAAGTTTATTTTATAAACCAACCATACTCCTGTTGTTTAAAATAACAGACAAGGCAACTCCAATTGCCTCAATGCCTTATGATCCCTCGAATGAGCAGAATAATTTATAAACTCACTATTTTCTAACAACTGAGCAATTCCAAAAATTACCAAACATTAGTAATTCATATAAAATATGTTGACAATTAATGCCAGCTATATAATTTTTCCAAAAATAAATATCACAAAATTGATGGTGAGAAATTCAGCTCACAATAATTCAATGAAAATTAAAACATATACATATATGTCATGTCATTAGTAAATAAATTACCAAATGTCACAGACTACAATCAAAACATTTACTCAAGGGACCATTGATAATCATAATTTCCTTTATGACAAGTTTGATGTCCATCAAATGCATATTTATTGTCTAAAAAATTTCTTGGAATGTTCAAATTATTAAAAATGTACTTCGAAGAACCAAGTGGAACTGAGGTTCAACAATAAATTGATGAAGATGCCTTCATGGTGGTGTTGGGTATGAAACCCATGAGCTACAAATCATCTACAATTTTAGGCACAAAATAGCATTTATGTTAGTAAAGCAAATCACTAGACTAATAAGGGAGTTTTTGGTTTGAGAATGTCTCTCACATACAAAGATCACGTTTAAATCTTTGACCTTTGATTATCTCTGTCCTATATTTTCTTTTTAGAAAGAAAATTTCCAAGTTCAATACAATAAATATAGTAAGGGTACCAAAACATCCAGAGAACAAGCAGTCAATAGGCGAATAGAATTATCCCTTGCATGTGTGAGATCTAAGGTTCGACAACTCACCTTACCCTCAGAGCATTTTTTTTCTTTCTATTTTTCTTTTTCTTTTTTCTTTTTTTGATGAAATGTTACTCTATAAAAACTTGATTTTGTACACAAAGATATTATAATGGGAATACCAGCTAAATGATTTTCATGGAGAAACACAAAAATAAATCATGTTGACTCTAATATCAATGCTGGAAATATAAACTTATGCACAACGGAAATCAAGTCGACTTCAGTCTACCTTATTTAAATAGAAATTATAATCTTGCTTGTTTGTTTTACATGTTAAAATATTGTCTCACCTTCTTGGTGATGAAATGTTCTTCGTTAGAATTATTCACGATATCCTTAATATAAATGCACAAGAAAGGACAAAGAGAAAAAATCTTCCTTAAAGAGTTTTGGTTGGAGGTACCATTTTGCAAATGGGATAGAAAGGCTCTATATATAGCCTTTCAACTTGTAACCTTTGGCTAGCCAAAGGAGTTCAACCATCATAAACCATAAAGGTGGACAATAAACTTGCTTTATTACAAAAGGCCCACTATGGCATCCTTTCACTTCCAAAATTTGAGATGCAAACAAAATGGAGGTTTTTTTACTTAAGATAGCTAGAAGTATTATAACTCCCACTTTTAACTAAAATCCTTGATTATAAATTAATAATCTTTGAAAATATGACTAGCTCTTGCAATTGGTCTACATCCTACCTGTGCACCGTCCCAGCCCAAAGAGAGATGAAGTTTGCATACATGATGTTTCCTTCATCTTCAACAAGTTCCGTTCTTTACAGTGCGACAATTACATCGTCCTCAATTATTAATGTCTCAACTACCCAAATAATCTTCTTCTCTTGGTTATGGCAAAGGATTTGAATCATAAACTCAGAAAATTTTTCCACCAGGTCTGCTGATTGGCTAACAAAGGTTTACAATCTTTCGGTGGCTAGTCACAAATGATTCAAGCATCACTGTTTTAATATTACTTTTTGCCACCGTTAGCACTGTCAAAGACAGTTGATGGGAAGGTCAAGGAATTATTTAAAGAGTTCCTTCAGAATGATAGTTACGAAGGGAAGAGTTTCCATCTAGCTAAATGGGATGCTGAAACTCTTCTGATGCAGATAGGAGGCTTTTTTTTTGGAAGGGGGGGGGGAAGACATTCCACATTTTTGGACTGAATCTGCAGGGAAAATGTTGTGGAGATTCTCAAGTGAAAAAAATGCCTTGTAGAGAACTGTTATTCACACCAAATAAGGAAATTTCCACTTCCGGCTGGTTCTAAGACAATCTTATGCAGATTAGGGCATTACATAGGAAATGTATCGTCAAAGATTAGGACAATTTTTATCAGTTCATATTCTCTAAAGTTGAAAGTGTTGTATAAATAACTTTCTGGTATGACTGACCAAGTAATGGAGTGATTTTGCAAGAGAGATTTCCCATCTTATATTTCATACAATCTGAAGGTGATAGTTGCAGATCATTCTGAGTGGAGTGATAATCAGCCAGTTTGGATTTGGCTGTTGACCCAGATGGGGCATTGCCAAGAAGTTTTTGATGATTTGCAGCATCTTTTCACTGCTACAGAATAGGATTTAACCATACACGATGATAAAATTAAATGGAGACTGAATAACAGTGGCAAATTCCCTATGGATCTTACTATTCTGTCCATAGAATTTGCAATGAAAAGCACTTTCCATGAAGTTTAATGGATGATTAAGGGATATCTCATTAACAGGACAACGTTTTGGCACTTGATTTCCAAATTCCATTTAAGAGATTTTTAGTGGGTATTCTGCCACTGACAGGTGGTATAAATGAGATCATCCATATCCATTAGTAAGCATGTCACCTTCTAGGGGACTGAGTCTTCTGTAAAATTCTCTTCACCAGAAGTCCTAAGATAAAAGAGCTGGCTTCACTCTTATTTCACTAAAGGGGATCCTTCATCGGTATTGTAGGCAAAAGGGAATACCAAAGACGAGAGAGAAGGTGGAAACTCCAAAGAGGATGAACAGAAGAATGTAAATGTAAAGGAGAAAGAGAATCAGAAAGTTACACAAAAGATAAATATGTCACAAGAAAAAAGTTGATACCCTAGCATGTTGATAGCCTAGCTGTGACTCACTTCCTATTCAAACCATCAAGGTACTAATAGTAAGCTTCTATCTCATGATTCCTACCACTAATCTATTTTAATATTCTTGACCTTCTAGCTATTGTCTCATATAAATCCTACATTTCTATAGTGCTTTGTTTCATCTTTGTGATTGAATAGGCACTAGTTAATGGAAGAAGAAAGCTCCACTCAAGGAGGAAATTTGGGAGGTTACAACTATTTGAGTCATAACAAAGTCACAGATTGAAAATGACTCTCAATCGTCAACTACACAAATTAATGGCAAAATTAAGAGATAAAGCATGTATTATTTTCCTTCAGTTTTAGAAACACAAAAAACCTGTCAAGTGATATAGAAGGTCATATAGAGAACCTGTGAGAAGAATTTAGAAGAAATGCAGATAAATAAACAAAATAGTAGGACAATGAAGGACATGATATACAAGAAAAAGTCAAGGAAAGAGTATGAGCGCGTGCGCATGCACGAGGAAGAGAGAGAGACAGAGAGAGAGAGATGGAGGGAAGAATCAGAGAAGAGAAAAATGAGAAAGTGAGGAGAGTAATCTGCAACTTCATTCCATATGTCTTTCATACATCATATGAGGCTGGTATCTCATTTAGTAGACTTAGCTATCTATCTGAGTGAAGAGATGAATGCCAAGCTCTTTTGTAAGGCTGCCACCCCTAATAGCAGCTGCATGTCCCTGAAAACAGCCACTAATACAAGATAACCATCATAACAGAATCCAAATTACTACAACAGATTTGTTAGTTACGATATAACAGTCCTTGAGAACTCATTAATCCTAGTAGCAATGCAACTAATCAAACCTATCTATCACACCTAATAGCAGCTGCCCAAATACTTACGTATCCTAACAGTACATATGGCAGTCATTGCTTAGATGGCAGTGCAACCACTGCAGAGATGGCAGTGCTGAGGGGGCATAGAAGGCATGAGAAATCATGTGGCAGTCATAACAGCTCTCAAAACCACCCTTATCCAGGGAGCAAACCAAGTGTACATTGCAGAACTTCAAAAAGGTTGGCTCTATTCAGTTGCTGCCTGGTTCACAAATACTCTTCCCTTGATCTTGCAATAAAAGAAAACCACAAACAACATTTGAGAAAGCGCAGCCATAGTCCAGGCATTATTTGGTCATTCATTAAGGTTTCATTGACAGCTCCAAAAGCATGCTATGCTACTGTTGAGATGCCTGAATTTTGCTATTGGAAATTAATATCCATAAGGTTGAACTAAGAAGTTGTTCTTCAGGGAGGATCTTCCTCTCGTTTTCAATTCTTAATCTGGAAGATTATTTGCCAGGTTGCCTCAGTGTATTTTGCTGTTTTTGGTGCTTCCATGGCACCATATAATAAAGTTTTCCTTTACCGATAAAAAAACAATTTGCTACTAGAAATTGACTATGAGGATGAGCCTTGGCACACTAGCAAGTTTGATCAATTGAAACCTAAAGACCATGGATTCAAACCACGAAAACAAACTCTATGCTATGCAAGGATACGACTACAAAAAGTTTATAGCCTCCCCATACCCCAGAAAGTGGGAGCCATATGCGTTGGGCCGATTTTATTGGAAATTTGCTTCAGATTCTGCCTCTTTAGGCAAGTCACGTTGTGATCATTCAAAAAACAACTGGTCAGTCATGTCGTTTTGAGGTATCCATGCCTCTTATCTTGTTGCCTTGTTGTGTTTTTAGCCAAGTTTTCGGACTTGGCTTTGGCATGTGTATCAAAAATCTCACAGTCCACTTGATCCAATGTTACATAAAAGCCAAGATGGAACTAATATGTGACAAGGAGTGATGAATTAATAGGAAAATTAGGAAGATCAAAAGAGAAAAAGACAAAACCCAGGAAACAAAGAAAAGGAAGGAAAATAGAAAGGGGAGCAGAGGAGCATAACCTGATCTGAAGAACAGCAATGCATCATATTTCATTCACTTTTAAGTCATGCATTTCAATTACAAAGTTATTCTTTTATAGAGTATTACTTGAGCTAACAACTCCAACTAGTTGTTAGCTAATTAACTACTATGCCTAACAACAATATAACCTAACTAACTGAACAATTAGAATCATCAAGTGCACAACCGTAGTCCTATTAGCCTCAGTTGCGCAGCAACGTTATTGCTATGCTCATTAACAAAATCATACCTGCAGCCTCAGCATATTCATAGCATCTATATGCACAGCAAGCTTAGTGTATTCCCCTACTGGTATGTAACATGCAACCCCTATTTCAAAGGAATAGACAAATTAAACAGTATCCTATTCTTACCTTAGTTTCAGAGTGAATACTCCTCATAGCATTTGAAAGCAATGTATTGGGATTTAAGCTGAGAAGACTTCAGTTCATTTTGATTGTGTTTTTGGAGGGAAGGCTGTTTGTGGCAAGGTCATATGTTGTGGTATGCATAGAATATATCTATTACCGCACAAGTGTAGACAAATTAATTAATTTTAGATTTTATTTGGTTATTTATCCATTAAATAACTGAAAATTCATAGTATTTTTCATTGTTTAGATAAGTTTCTAGAAGAGATTAGCTAGTAGGAGTTTGAACATTGTCACATACTCAGTATTTTTCAGAGTTGATTTTAGAATTTCTTTAGAAAATCCCACCCATATCCCACGAGGTGGGAACCTTGTGCATTGGGCCCATTTTATTGGAAATTGGCTTCAGAAATTCGCCTCTTTAGGCAAGTCAGGTTGTGGTCATTAGTGTAGATAAATTAGTTATAAATTTTATTTGATTTTATCCATTTGTTATTTTAAATATCATACTATTTTTAAAAGTTCAGATAAGATTCTAGAGGAATTAACTAGAGTATATAAATATCGTTATGTACTCACTATTTTTCAAAGTTGAGTTCAGAATTTCATGCATGGCAATGTTGGCTTCTTATTAACCTTGTGTCGGAGGTCAGAGCAGGGCCTATCCTATTATTAATTGCCTTTGGTTTGACATTTCAGTTGCTATTTTGGGTGATAACTGTTTTAGATCAATTTGGCAATACAGCCAACTTTTGCTCGTTTCTGTAAATATCCCATCTCAACAACAGTAAGTCCTTTGCATTCCATCACTGTAGATCACAAGCTTGAGAGCTGCCTCTGCCCAACACCACCAAACACCAATCAGCCCTTTACACCACCAACAACAACAAAAAAAATTTTCAAAATCCAAAGGGCATGTTTGGTTGGGGAAACTGTTTTTGTTCCATATTGTGTTCTGGAAGGGGTAAACATGAAGGCACCTCTGGGGGTCTTTAATAATTTAAAAAAAAATATAGCAAATGTGTGTGGACTGAAAAGCCGCTAGATGAGCAAAAGCAGTTCTCAAGGCCTCAAACACCAAATCAAGAATGCTGGGTCACATTTGAGAACAAATAGAGCAACATTAATTGAACAATCATCACCAAAAGATGCAAAGATTATATCACAAATCCCTCTTGTGGTTAAAAGTAATAATTCTGAATAGGTATCCGACTTATACAGTTATATAATGAAGCATCTAAGATAAAGGAATCGGGAAGCCTAAACTATCTTTCTTTTCAAATTTAAGTTAATCAATCAGGAACATGCATATTCATCTGTCAAAGAAATCATGATTTTGATCAACTTAGGGAAACTAGTTTTAGCGTATCCACAAAAGATAACCTATTAAAGCAAATCACCATTCAAGAGTAGTCACGTAAAAAGGGTCAGTAAAAGATGATCCAAAAACAATCGAAGACTTGTGGAAGACTACTTCACCTTGCATATGCTCACCAAGATCAAGCCTATGCAATCATGACCTTTGCTCTTCATATACAAATGCTGTTTAATGTATCACAAGATAATTGAGATACGCCTTCACCAAAGGCTTTGGTAAGTTGAAAGAATGGATCAGCATCTCTCAACAGTATACACCAAAGGTCTTGGTAGGGGTAGTATTTCACACACTTTTTGTGAAATTGGGCATGAAAGGTATATATCCTTGATCTTGTGGGAAATGGAGGTGAGTGTTAGTTTTCTTTTGTTCACAGTTTCCAATAATCCTAAAGGCATTAATGTAATGTTGGGACTTGGGAATGTTCCATCCTCTACAGCTACAAGCGCAGGTCAAAGTAAATGATTCAGTCTACAATTCTGGCTCTCTCTCCCCACTCTCATTTTCAACTTTCATTTCCTCGTTTAAGATAGTACTGCTTCCACCTTATAAAGTGTAATATGAACCTCATAAAGCACGAGAGGAAGGAAAAAGGTTTCCAAAGAGCTTTCCTTCACTAGATTCAACGCAGTTGTCCTTTCTTTTACAAGCTTCTTTCAATTCCGCAAAGCAAAGGAGCATAAAGTTCGTTCTTATGAGAAGAATATTTGATAAATTTAACTCATATTTGAATGAGATCTCTTACTTGTAGACAGAATCACCACCTGTCCCAGTTCCAGTAGGGTCACCAGTTTGTGCAGTGAAATCTTTCTGAACAGTGTAAAATAGACAGCCATTGTAATATTTGATCCTGTTTCAACAAAAATGAAGAAAAAAATTGTATAACGGCATATTGCTATCATTTTCAGTTCAAAGTTCAAACAGTCAATATCGACACAATTCACATACTTATAACCAAAGCCAAACTATCCTTACTCACATACTTGTATATCCAGCCATGGAGACAAGAAAAAATGAACTAATGCCCTACATGAAGCTTGGAAAAAAAAAGTAATAGTAGGGGGAAGTTCAAGAATTTTCAATGATACACTTAACTTCATCACTTACATTTTCAATCCACCATGTTTCAAAGGCCCAAACACAGCCAAAGGGCAAAACATAAACAATACACTGAACCAGGATTGCGCACTCAGTTTCACATAAACAAGGCTAGTCATTCGACAATTATGGCTGCATTGACAAAGGCGCTAGACAAGCTAAGGTGCTTAGACTTCATATTGCCTGAGACACTAGGCGCTACACTAGATGCTTGCCCAAGACAAGACTAATTAAAATATAGATTTATGTCTACGAGCCGTGTAAATAAATATTACATCATCATACAACGCGATCAACAAAAGTATTAGTCTATAATATTTATCTTATAATGCAAGCATAATCGTAAAATACTCTAATTCTAATCATTATCAAATTCCACTATATCATCCTCATCACCATTATCATAATCAAAAAAATCATCATTAAATTCATCACAAGATTTTAGTCATCAATCTCTTTCTCTATTTCCTTCAAATAAGCTTCTTCCTTATCTACTCTTATTAATCTAGAACTCGAAGGTTTTATACCTGCTCCCGAGAACTTGTAGCATTTACTTAAGATTTGTTGTTTCTAACTCACTAGTAGTGAAGATGATAAAGATGGTAATTTGTGTGGTGCGAACGAAATAGCAGAGAGAGAAAAAGGTTGTGCTATGCAGATTGTGATAATGAAAGGGGAAATGCAATCAAAAGATATGCAAAATGGTGACTTTTTTGAAAGGCTAGGATATTTTAGGAAAACTAAAACAAATTATTTTTATAAGGGAGACGTTAAGCACTTGGTTGCCTTATTTTAGGTGCTCGCCTAGGCAAGCGCCTTGCCATTTTGCCTTGCCTAGGCATTGCTCAGGCGCTCGTGCCTCGTCACGCCTCACCCAAGTGCCTAGGCGAGCACCTGGAATGCCTTTGACAACACTAAATTATCGAACTATCATTTTCAATCAAGAGAATGTAGTCGGCAATGTTTTGGTGACAAATAACGGTAGCTTTTGTTGAGGTGGCTCACTCTCATATGATTGTCAACATGCAATGTTTATATGTGTTTTATATACAATTATTTTCCACTTCTTTATTCTGATACAGATAGCTAGCACATGAGGGACTGCAAGCTAGAGCCCAAGCAGCAAGAGGCAGTAGCTGATCCATAATGGGCATGCAAGCTGGCGCACAAGCAGCAAGAGGCAGATTGTTTGCGCACAAGTGAGCGTCAGCGATGTGCAGGTTTTCTGACTTGCATACAAAAGGTGAGGTTAAGGTTTCAAAATGAAAATTTTTTACATTTTGAGAAAGAGATCGGCACCAAGAGAAAATGGAAAGAAGGAGAAAGAGGAAGTGTTATTAGAAAGTTTGGACAATGGTCTGTGCTCGATTCCATAATTCTTTGGTATGCCATCCTAGACTTGGTGTAGAGCATTTATACTGGCCATTTACCCTCTCTTTTGTACTAATCTTGAGAGTTCTACTTGTGTAGTGATGTGTGGAACTAGATCACAGTGAGAGCTGTGCATCCATGTGCCACTTCTGCATTGGTGTGAGGAACAGTTTCGTCTTTGAACTTCATGGTTGTAGGGTGATAACTTGAAGTGGGAGTTAGAATATGTTGATGCAATCTAACTTTTATAGAGGAGATTGTTTAGAGGTGAAATTCTAACCCTTAGTTGAGAAGGGATTTATTTATTCTATATATTATCTTCGTGCGAAGTTCGCAGAAGGCGAAAATTTGATTCGAGCTTCTGGTCTGGTGATTGTGGTTTTCCTTCAATAGCTTCGGGAAATCGACGGAAGAAAATACGGCATTGAAGTTGTACCATCGAACGAATAGTAGAAAAATATTTAGAGGATAAATAACAAATTCGCAACGAATGATGAACACTTATCGTCATTGTCTCAACGAAGTTGTCGATTTTGTGCAATTCAAAAGAAAACAACAAATAAATAAAAAATAAAGAGAACAAATTTCAAAAATATACAACCAACTCTCCCCATCAGACAATTTTGCTTCTCTTTTTTCTTCCCATTAGACGGTGCAAGACAGAGATAAACTTACTTGCAAAGCTTCAAGAAGTTCTTGGAGGTCAAGGGACAGCGATCGGTATGCAAGTCTATAACGATATCGCCTAAACTGGTTACTACCATAACCGACATTCCTGTGGTGATTATTAGGTGAAACAATCTTCCAGCTTGAACCTCAGCTAACCAATCGGAAGCTTGATGGGGATATCGAAGCTCCGAGGCGATCGAACTAAGCAAGGAAGTCTAATTATTAGGTTTTTTTCGTGTGTTGGTCGGTGGCAGTGGCAATCGAGGAGCTTAGCAGTTCGCCCTGCTGATTTGTCCCTGTGGCATTTGGCTGTTAATTAGCTAAATTAAATTCTCCTTCTATCATATAATAATAATAATAATATATCTCCGTAATAATAATAATATATCTTCATAATAATAATAATAATAATAATAATAATATATCTTCATAACTAAAGTAGTTCTCATATACAAGTCTCATTTTTTAAAAAAATAAATAATATAATACAATAATCTAAGTATGTATCTTTGAAAATTTTAAAATTAGATCTGTCAAATAAGAAATAGAATTACTTTTTCATGAAAATATAAAAAATTTTAAATAAAAATTCTAAATTTTTAATTACTTAAATTAAAGTTTTTTTTTATAATTTATAATTGTATAAAAGATATAAAAAAGGGTACATATAATTTTTTTTAACTACTTTTTTTTGCTTGAGTTTAGATCTAAACTCAAGCAAAAAAACCACCCAGAAAAAAAAAGTCCGTTAACATAAAATTTAAAAAATATATATATATCTTAGTCGTTAAAAGGCATTTGCAAATGGTTGAATTTAATATTATTTTTAGTCTTTTTGATGAAATAAATCATATTTAAAATGAGTAATGTTGGGTCCCATGTCCTGGCCCATGAGACAGGCCCAGGCCCACGAAGCAGGTCGCGGCCCATGAGAAGACCAGAAGCCCATGTGAAGTAATCAGCCCAGCCCAAGTCCACGGTGGAAGAAGCTAACGGAAACCTGCAGCGCAATAAATGTGTCGCCGGGGACAGGCGGAAAACTAGCCAATAGAGGCGTGGCTAGCGCAGTGCCAACACCACCCGCTGCCGTCTGCAGGTGGCCAACCAATCCCCATTCAAGGGAAAAGCGGGCGTGGTCAACGACGCTCAGCAGCGTGCCAAGCACGGCAGCAGGACAGCCGGCGTGACTGGCGGTCCATGACAGCGACCAGCGGTGCAATAGCCCAAGCAACGGGAGATTTTGATGCCCAAGAGTCCAGTGGGGTGAGGCGTATAAGAACCCTCACACCCCACAGAGAAAAGGACTTTTCTCGATCAATCTTTTACACTCTTTACTGTCCTGAGAATCAAGCATTCAAAGGAGGAATCGCACTCAGCTGCTTCCCTCTTCTCTAAATCACAAGAGTGACGAGTTACGGCGAAGCGTCGACTCATCTAGCTAACTCGCTCACCATCCCTGCATCCTCTGAGATCGCGAGAAAGTTAGCCACCCATCGCGGTGCACTACGGAAGCCAGGCCTTCCCTTACCTGCTCATTGCATTTCTCTATATCACCGCACAAGCACATCTTTCGCTTCACAGCACTTCGCCGCGCACCCCTTTTGCGTGCGCCATTTTCGTTTATTGCGGGAACTTGCTGACTTGAGCGTCGGAGCGGCCTCGGTGGGAGAAATCCTGCCGAACCTTTCACCTCTCGTTTGTTGTTTGTATTGTGCAGGTCCAGGTTCACAGGGACGGAGACCGGACCCTTCTTCCGGAGCAGTCGCGTGCTTAGGAATCCGAAGACTCCCTAATCCGTACGACAACCGCGGGCCCGGGACGCAACAAGTAATTTAAACACTATAAATTTTTTTATATTTCCCATTTCGACGTGCATCGACCCGCATGATTACTTGTTGCCACTAGTCCAGTGGCCAAGGACATCCGATTTTCTTACAAATTATCTTCCAAATATCATTGATAAACTGGCATATGGAGAAAAGGTAATCATAGCCTTCATCTTCCAAAGTGTAAAAAACAAGTGCCACATTTGTAAAATTTATTAATCCTATTTTTGATTTTTCGCAAATTACAAGCCAAATCACGAAAGAATGAGATAGAATGGCATGGGAAGCCCACATAAGATTTTTGTAAGGCATTGATTTTCAAAACATGGTATATTCGAGTAATAAATTGGAATAAGTG